>PVJC01037595.1:0-17132 GCA_004026665.1 Murina feae
CAGGCGTGTGCAATCGTGGGCCCTCCGGTGGGAAACGTCCAGGCCTGCACTCACCAGCCTTCCCACCCCCCAGTGCACGAACCCTGAAGGGGCTGTGGGCAGCCTGAAAATGGCTCTCAGCCCCTCACCCAGGCTGGCCAGGCATGCCAGCAGGTGGACATCCCCCCCGAGGTGTCCCAGACTGCAAGAGGGCACAGGCTGGGCTGAGGGGCCCCCACCCCCTGAGTGCACAAATTTTTGTGCACCGGGCCCCTAGTTGGGAAATAAGGCTGGCAATTTAGTAATTACAGAGGAGTGATACTTGAGTGTAGTAAATGTGATGGGTAAGTTCAAGGGGGCATGGGAACATACACAAGAGGCACAGAACCTGAACTCAGGGTGCCAAGGTACAAATCCCAGGGAAAGTGAGGTCTCAGCTAGGATCAGAAGCATGTGTAGGAGTTTGATAGGTGAGTGAGATGACGAGATGGGCAACTGGGAGCCAGATTTTAGAGTACATAGTTCTCAGCTTTATCTGTGCTGGCTGTGTGGCCTTTATCAAATGGGTCACCTAAATTCCCTGGATTTCAGTTTCCTCAGTAGTAAAATGGGGACTAAAGTAGCTTCCTCATGTATTTGTTCCGACGGTTAAAGGAGAGACTGTATATATGGCATCAAGAAGAATGCTGGTAATCTGACGATGTAGAGGGATCTCAGTCATTCATTGGGTCAGCGCCCCTGCATTAAAGCAAGGAAGTGTTTGGGGACAAATACCCAGTTTTAGGTCCAACTCACTTTGGCTTTGCAAACTGAATATATTAGACTGAGTGGACTACGAAGGCATCAAAGTTCTGCTGCCCTGGCCGGTTTGGTTCACTGGATAGAGTTGTTGGCCTGTGAACTGAAGGGTCCCAGGTTCAATTCTGGTCAAAGGCACATGCCTGGGTTGTGGGTTTAGTCCCCAGTGTAGGGTGTACAGGTGGCAGTCAGCCAATGATCCCCTCACATCATTGATGTTTCTCATTTTCTCTCCCTCTCCCTTTCTCTCTGACATTAATAAAATATATTTAAAAAAAGAATTCTGCTATTACGCTCTGGCCAGTTTGGCTCAGTGGATAAACTGTCAGCCTTTGCACTAAAGAGTCTGAGGTTTGATTCCAGTCAAGGGCCTGTCAGGGCCCTGGCGGTGGGTGTGCGGAAACCAATCGATGTGTCTCTCTCACATAGGTGTTTCTCTCTGTCTCTCCCTCTCCCTTCCACTCTCTCTAAAGATCAATGGGGAAAAAATATCCTTGGGCGAGGATTTAAAAACAAACAAACAAACAAAAGTTTTCAATTAAAAAAAAAGAGTTCCGCTATTACACAGACAATAGGGTGATAAAAGCCTTGGGCAGGGGGTGGGGGCAGGCTTGATGGGGTAAATGGGGGGGAAAAGGGGGACATATATAATATTCTTTTTTAAAAAATTATATTTTATTGAATTTTTACAAAGAGGAAGGGAGAAGGATAGAGAGTTAGAAACATCGATGAGAGAGAAACATCGATCAGCTGCCTCCTGCACACCCCCTGCTGGGGATGTGCCCGCAACCAAGGTACATGCCCTTGACCAGAATCGAACCTGGGACCCTTGAGTCCGCAGGCTGACGCTCTATCCACTGAGCCAAACCGGTTAGGGCTATATAATATTCTTAATAAAGATTTAATAAGAAATAAACAATACATTCTCAAAGAAAATAATAATAACAAAGAGTTCCACTATTGATAACAGCTAACCAAACCAGTAGGTGCTTACTACAGATGCAGGCCATCAGAGGCCAAATAATTTTATTTTGCAAATTATATATTAGAACAAAAGGGAAGTTGATCCTGAAAGTTCCAATTCGTGGATGCAGGGATGTAGTAAAGAAATTTCTAAAGGCTGGGGAAGGGATGGCTGATGGTGCTGATTGGTTTAGTTATCGCCTCCTGTCACCAGCAGCAGCTCCTTGTTTTAATAAGATGGCAGATTTGGGGTTTAGGGTCCTACATATATTAAAATGGTCTGAAATATATTAAAATAGTGAGGCCATTTTGGCTCAGTCAGCCAGTGTGACTCTGTGGTCGAGTGTCGACCTATGAACCAGATCATGTTTTGATTCCCAGTCAGGACTCAAGTGCGGATTGGGGTCTTGATCTCCAGTAGGGAGCATGCAGGAGGCAGCCAATCAATGATTCTCTCTCATCACTGATGTTTCTCCCTCTCCTTTCCTCTCTAAAATAAATTTTAAAAAGACCTAGACAGAGGAAAACACATTAAAATCGCTTATTTTATCTTTTATAAGCCTTTTAAGTATTTTATTAAAATTTATGTGGAGTTTGCAGGTTCTCCCCATGTCTGCATGGGTTTTCTCCTGGGACTCCGGTATCCTCCCACCTCCCAGAGCCGTGCGAGTAAGCTGTGGCATCTACATTGTCCCAGTCTGAGTGAGCGTGGGTGTGAGTGCGTCCTGCCATGGAGGGACGTCATGTCCAGGGTTGGGTCCCTGTTTGCATTCTGAGCTGTAGGGATAGGGTCCTGCCACCTGAAACCCTGAACTGAAATAAACGGGTTGCGAAAGAATGCTCTTCTTGTATAGCTTACACTATGTCAAATGTTTAATACTAGAAGTGCTTTGGGTATTTATTTTTTTATTTTTAAATATATGTTTATGGATTTCAGAGAGGAAGGGGAGAGGGAGAGATAGAAACATCAATGATGAGAGGGAATCATTGATCGACTGCCTCCTGCACGCTCCATAGTGGGGATCGAGCCCGTAACCTGGTCATGTGCCCTTGACTGGAATTGAACCCAGGACCCTTCAGTCCGCAAGCTGATGCTCTATCCAGTGAGCAAAACCGGTTAGGGCAAAGTGCTTGTTCTTTAAAACACACTTTGTCAAAGGCCTCACCGTTAGGGCTTTTAACTGCTGTACATTTTGTAATCAGGAGTAAAATTAATAACTTTAGTACATTGAATTGAAAGACCACAAGATGTCCACTTTTTTATATATGGGAAAGCGAGACACCCCACTGTGCCTGAGCTACTGCGCCAGGATTTACTTTTGTTATTATAGCTTCCGAGAGTTTTTCTGAAACTCAAATTCAAAGAACACTTTTTGTTTTCAGTAAACGAGAGAATAAAGGAACCACCAGGTGCAGGCACGAAAACCCTACTGGGCTTGTTACAGAGTTGAAGACAGGATCGCCCAGTGGACTGGGCGCCACGCCCTGCGTGTGATGTCACTAACTCTCAGCCCCTTCCACCGGTGAACAATGTGACCCATCACCCCAAGTCCCCAAAGTCCCGCTTCAGCTGCCCCCTCTCACTGGGCTGGCATCCGCTGTGCATGCCCAATGGGAGCCTGGCGCCCGGGAGGAAAGGCGGGGCTCCGTCATTCTCCCAGGCTAGGTAGCTTCAGAGAAAGGCAAGGACTAGAATATGGCCGTGGACCAATCAGAGCCCATGATGGCAATCGTCAGCTCTGGTGCATTGACAGCAATCGCGCGGGGGGCGGGGGGGGGGGGGGGGGGGGGGGGGGGGGGGGGGGGGGGGGGGGGGGGGGAGAAGCGGGGTGGTGATTAAAATGGCGGATGTGAGAGAGGCCAGCGGGACCAGAGAACCAGGCTCGCTGAGGCGGGTGGGAATGGGAAGATGGGATGGGAGTCGTGCGACCACCGGGATTTCGACAGTCCCCTCTCCATGAGGAGATGAGGCAGCCGCCGTATTTCTCCCCCACGAATAAAATGGTCTTGCAGTGTGGCCGTTCCTCCCCCGAGCTGGGATCCCAGGCGGACTGTTCCATTTTGCGTCCTTCCCCATGTCCGCTGTGGTGCGGTCCAGGCTGCAGCGGTAACTCTTCTGGGACGCGGGCGCGGTGGTGTGGTCCTGTCAACCTGGGCGCCATTGTCCCCTGGCTCCTGCACCGCTGGCAGAGGCTTCATAAGGGCTGTGGTGCCGGCTGCAATAGTGGCCTCAACTTGGCACACCCCACACCTGAGAACCAACCCCTCCCTCCAGGCACTGGCTGGGTCCCAAGGCCCTCTCAGCAGTTCTGGTGATGGGCGCCCTTCTCTGCAGCAGTGACAGTCCCCTAGGCTGCCTGAACTCCCCCCATTACCCCATTTTGCCCACCCCCACTGAGGGTTCCCGACCTCCTGGCCCTGGTCTCTGTTCTGAGTGTCCCAGTGGGAAGGGGACCCACGGGGTGGGGGTGGGACGGGACTGGGAGGAATCAAGGGGAAGCCAGCCTCAGGGAGCCCCGAAGGAAGCACCCCCAAATCTCAGGCGCCCCTAGACTTCAGCCTCCGCCGGGATATCAGCACTGATGTCTCACCACCATCCCCAGGGCAGTCCAGAACATTCCTTGCTTGAGCAGCAGTGCTCCTGAGAGCACGAGTGACTAGCTGTGCAGCTCCTTCTGCACCATCAGTACTGAACGGCCTCCTCTCCTCTGGATCCCAGCCCAGGATTCAGCAACTGGGACCTAGCCTCTGGCCTTCTCTACTGGACCACAGAACTGAGTGGCTTTGGCTTCCATATCTGACTGCCTTAGCCAGGGCACCAAAAGCGAGTAGCCCAGATTTCTTAACTTGACTCCTGATCTCTCTCATCTCTAGTCCAGGGCCTGGACTCTGCAAACTGAGGCAAGCAGCCTCCCAGCGACTCCCTAACACGGGCTGGGCTGCTTTAACCAGGTGGCCAGGGCTGATTTAGCCTCTGGGCCTGCACTGCCTGCAGGAGTAGCCCTTTGGTTTCCGGACCTGGGGCCGAAATGCCTCCTACCCCTGCCCTGGGTTCTTCGAAGACACCAGAATTAATAACACTTTTTATTTTGGAAAACAAAAACAACACTCCTGGGATCACAAAGTCAAGGGTGTGGGCAGCCCTTGAGACCTACAGACTGGAAAGTAGATATTCCTTGAGTCATACACACAGGGGTTTGGACACTCATGGGGTCACACACATCGGGGAGTAGATACTCTTAGGGTCACACATGAGTGTGGACACTTCTGGTGTCACAGGCTGGGAAATGGACACTTGGGTCACATAGATTGGGGTGCAGGGCCAGAGAGAACATCCATATAGAGTTGGTGTTGACTTTGAGGGTGTAGGCAGTGCAGGGGCTAGGAGAGGACCTCTGGCTCTCTGTCTAGCAGCCACAGATCTAGAAGGGAAGGAGAGCTGGCTGGCACAGTGATTTCTTGTGCAAGTGGTGGTGGTGGTGGTGGGGAAGTAGGGTGGGAAACATGACGGGTGAAACCTTTGAGGTTGGCAAGGAGGGCTCCAGGAACATGTCACAGTTCTGGAGGACTGTGGATGGGTGGGTCCATGGAGTAGATCTCTGAGTTGGGCTCTGCAGCAGGGAGAGGGAGAGGTAAAGAAAGGTGGGAAGGTGGCCATGTGTTCTCGGTCTCTGAACGTCCGCCAGTGGTGCTGGGACCTGACAGTCTGATGAGGAAAGGGTGAGGTAAGGATGGAGTGTGTGTGTGTGTGGGGGGGGCATGGGAAATGCTAGGCTGAGGGCTGACAATTCATGTATCCAATTTAGCTATTTCATAAAAACAACTGTACAGAATTATAAGCTCTGTACTGATCACTGTACATGAATTATCTCATTTAGTCTTCACAACAACCTTAACTGCTATTCCTCTCTTCACTTTATGGATGAGAGAACTGAGGCGCTGAGAGGTTACCAGACTTTAAGCAGCTGGTAAGCACCAGATCCAGGCTGGAGGGCTCCAGAATCGGTGGTTCTAACCATTGAGAAATTCTTATTTCTTGAGGTGTCTCTGCTTTTCTGTGCACCCCCTGTCCTCACTCCACCGATCAGGACTAGAAATTGCACCCCCCCAGGGGCCCTAAGACACCCATTTGCCTGTAGTGTAGTGAACAGTGTGGACATCTTTGTGGAGGGAGCTGGCCCCTGCACACTCTGAGTTGTTTTAAAATATATTTTATTGATTTTTTTACAGAGAGGAAGGGAGAGGGATAGAGAATTAGAAACATCGATGAGAGAGAAACATCGATCAGCTGACTCCTGCACACCCCCCAATGGGTATGTGCCCACAACCAAGGTACATGCCCTTGACCGGAATCGAACCTGGGACCCTTTAGTCCGCAGGCCAACGCTCTATCCACTGAGCCAAACCGGTCAGGGCCACACTCCTCTGAGGTTTTTTTTCTCCCCTTTCCCCAGGCATGGGGATGAAGAGATGACAGGGGAAGCCTTGTGGGAAGAGGACAATAAGTTACAGCATAGAGATCTAGACTGTACAATGATTATTTAACAAATACTGGTTGAGCTTCTGCATGCAGGGTCCTGTGGTAGGATGGTAGGGATTTGGCAATGAATAGGACAGACAGGGCCCAGCCAGCATGGCTCAGTTGGTTGAGCATCCAACTATGAACCAGGAGGTCACAGTTCAATTTCCGGTCACGACACCTGCCCATGTTGTGGGCTCAATCCTCAGTGTGGAACATGCAGGAGGCAGCCAATCAATGATTCTCTCTCATCATTGATGTTTCTATCCCTGTCTCCCTCTCCCTGAAATCAGTAAAAACATATATATTTTTAAAAAGAGCAGGAAGGTGGAGAACCAAAGACACAGAGAAGGAGCAGAAGAATTTTACCTTAGCCCCCATGTGGAGCATAACAGTTTAGGAACTCACATAGTTAACCTCAGCTCCACAAAGCTGTGTGATCTCAGGCAAGTTAGCTAACCTCTGGGCCCCGGCATCCCTATCAGTAAAATGGAGGGGACAGTTGTGTTTACATCATGGTGTCCTCTGTGAATAGAAAATGAATTAATAAAGTAAGGCACTTAGAAAAAACTCAGAAAACACTAGATCAATTTTAGACATTAATCCCTCATTCAATTCTCTGTTTATTGAATGTCTAGTTTGTGCCAGATACTAGAGATATGCTTTACACACAGTGAGGGCTCAATGAGCAGTGTTAAAATGAATGAATGGTGTGGCTGGCATGGCTCAGTGGTTGAGCGTCAACCTATGAACCAGAAGGTCATGGTTCAACTGCCAGTCAGGGCACATGCCCAGATTGTGGGCTTGATCCCCAGTGTGGGGCATGCAGGAGGCAGCTGATCAATGATTCTCTCTCATCATTGATTTCTCTCTCTCTCTCTCTCTCTCTCTCTCTCTCTCTCTCTCTCTCTCTCTCCTTTCCTCTCTGAAATCAATAAAAACAAATTTAAAAGGGGGGATGATAAGCAGAAAATAATTTGGGAGCTGTGGTGAGGCAGGGGTAAGGGATGGGGAAGTGAGCTGGGTTGTTGGAGTCTCAGGAGAAGGGTGGGACCCCAGGCACTTGCCACTCACTGTGTAATGAAAGGAAAAGTTTTATC
Source organism: Murina feae (assembly GCA_004026665.1). NCBI lineage: Eukaryota > Metazoa > Chordata > Mammalia > Chiroptera > Vespertilionidae > Murina > Murina feae. The sequence continues at coordinate 7,360 of PVJC01037595.1, forward strand.
ACAGTAAATCCTTCAGCACTAGGGGCCTAGGATCTCAGGCCTCCCAGGCTAACTTGATACTTTGGGGAAGAAGGAGGCCACTCAGCCCCATGACTATTCTCAATGACCGACCGCGGAATGCCTTGCAGAAGTGCGGTAGTGGCCTCACTCTTGCTGCCAATCAGAGGGAGTAGGATCTCAGAGGGATGATGGGCCCCAGAGAATAAGAAAGAAGGAATAGGTCATGGGCTGGTCCAAAAGGTGGGTCTACCCAGTCAAATGAGGAGGACTCCAAACTGAGGGCAGAGGGTCCAAGTCTGTCCTAGAGAGGAGGAGCCCAAGCCCACAGAGGGAGCTGTGGAGGACTTGTTTCCCTTGTGGTTTTTTGTACTTCCTGTTCCCCTGCTCACTGCGGAAGTTCCTCTTCTTACCCTGCACCCAGAGCCTACCCGGAGAGGACAAGGGCAGGAGGCACCATGAGTGGGGGCCCTGTGGGAGGCAGGCCTGGGGGCCGTGGAGCACAGGCGGTTCAGCAGAACATACCCTCCAGCCTCCTCCAAGACCATGAGAACCAGAGAGTCTTCGAGATGCTTGGAAGGAAATGCTGGGTGAGCTGGGGACCTGCTGGCCCTCCCTGTCTTTCTCCCTTTCCTCCTCTTCCTCTCCTCATTTTCCTCCTCCTCCTCTTCCGCATCCTCCCTCTCTCCTCCTTTCCTTCCCTTCCTCTCTCCTCACCTTCCCCAATCTCCTCCTTCTTTTTTTTCCCCTCCTACATTCCCTCCCCATCATCTCCTCTCCTAGAATCCACTTATCCCCATTCATCAATCCCAAGAAGATCTTCATGTCTATTCACTTTCTCTCTGGTTGCGGCTCTTTGGGGCCACAACAGCCATGGGCAATGGAGGACCAATTCTGGTTCCCAGACCCTCTGGTTGCCCCCTCCCAGACTCCACTGAACCCTGCTCTCCCCTCCCAGACATTGGCCACCGCAGTTATTCAGCTGTACATGGCGATGCCCCCTGGAGCTGAGCGCTGGACCAAGAAGCATTGTGGGGCTGTGTGCTTTGTGAAGGATAACCCCCAGAAGTCCTACTTCATCCGCCTTTACAGCCTTCAGGTGATTTCCACCCTCCCCCGCTGTACATGTAAACCCATTTTCAACCTGCAAAACTAGATCTGTGTCCCTAGCCCTGAGCTCTTGACAGATCAGTGAACCCCTGGACCCCAGAACCAAAGACTTCTTCCAAAATGTCAAATCTGGTTTGCCTTTCTAAGTCTGTGATGATTGACCCTAGAGTCTCCATTTCAATGTCTATAACCCCCACATATTAGTATACTGCCTAAGTCTAATCTGTTCCATAAACTCCCCTCACCCCAAAAGTGAGCACTATATTTTTTTCTAAAACTCAAATCTACTTTTAGTCAACATTTTGAGTCCCAGAAATCTCCCATCAAAACTCCTGAACCTCAGATGTTTATTTAGCTCCTAAGTCATAAACCTATTCCCCAAACCACAAACCGAAATATGCTAAAATCCATTCTTTTAACCTCATAGCATGGACCCCAGAATTCCTGAATCTGTTCCACAAGCTCCCAACCTGAACTTCCTAGGCATATATCCCAAATTCGTCCTTCTAAACCCATAAAGATGAACCCAGCATACCCATATCAATATCCCAGAGCCATACTAGCTAAACTCTTAAGCCATAACTCTGTTCTTCAAACCTCAAATTGCACGTACCTTGCCTGAAACCCTCCCCACAGATTTCCAAGTCTATATGTCTGAACCTCAGATCTCAACTCCCACTTCCAATACTGGAGCCCTGCCTGCCCAAATGAAGGCCTTCATAAGGGGGGGGTGGGGTATGGGATGGAATCTAGAATGGGCTCAGTTTCTTAGCCCTGGAGTCCAAAATCTTCAAATTCAGGCCCCCAAGTCCCACATCTAGGGCCCCAAACCCCAAACCCAAATCTCTCACTATGTTATCTAACTCCTATACTGTAACCCAACCCTCCACATCTTGACCCTTAGACCCACAACTCTCTGATGCTGAGTTAGAAATATCCAAATCAGATCCTGGGGCTCCAAATTTGGACATCATAGTCCCTGCCCAGATAACAGAGACCTGCCACCCAGGGCACGCTTCAGTGTCAGTGTGTTCCCCTCCTGTCCAGGCAGGCCTGTTGCTCTGGGAACAGGAGCTATACTCACAGCTGGTTTATTCCACTCCCACCTCCTTCTTCCACACCTTTGCTGGAGATGTAAGTGACCACCTGACCTCTGGGCCTCACTTGGGATATGGGGGGGGAGGTTATGGGGAAGGTATGGGGGTCCTGGAAGGCTGCTGACCCCAAGTGTGTGCAGGACTGCCAAGTGGGGCTGAACTTTGCAGATGAGAGCGAGGCCCAGGCCTTCCAGGCCCTGGTGCAGGAGAAGATACAAAAAAGGAATCAGAGGCAAAGTGGAGGTGAGGAGGCCTTGGGGAGGAAAGGAGGTTGGGCTGAGGTGAATGCAAGAGTGGGGAGCTGTAAAACCCCTCACATGGTTCTGGTTCCCGTCTACCCGTCTGTCTCTCTACAGACAGACGCCAGCTACCCGCACCACCAGCACCAGCCAATGAAGGTGAGTGCTCTAGTGCAAGTAAGGATAATAAGAGGCTAGCACAGGAAACTGTGGCAAGGTTGTCAGAGCTTTCTACCCATTCCATCTTCCCAGAGAGAAGAGGAGGGTTTCCACCCCTGCCCTCGCACCCAGGTGGAGACCAAGGGGGTGAGTGCTAATTCTTTCTTGTCTCTGGATGGACAGGTGGGTCGGTGGGTGAGTAATATGGTGAATGCAGAGATAAGTGGGTGATTGAGTGAGTGGATGAATGTATGAATGTGTGGGTGGAAGGATTGGTGGTGGATAGATGATTAAGAGGATGAATTGATGGGAGGATGAAAATGTAGATAGATATATAGATGTATAGGTGGGTGTATAAATGCATAGGTAAATTGGTATGTGAATAAGTGGATGAATGGATGGAGGGATGATTTAGTAAATTAATGAATGAGTGAATGACCTGAACAGTGAATAAATGAAAAAGTAATATAAAATTTCAATCAGTAAAGAAATCAAATGATTGAATGAATGAACAAATAATTTAAAAATTAATTAGTTAATAAGCCAGTGAATGAATGAGTCAATACTTACATGATAAGCATGAGTGACTGAATAAATAATTGAATCAGTGAATGTATGAATGGTTTTTGGGAACTACTCATTCACTTCTCCATAAACCCTCCTTGGATCCCTCACCCACTCCCTCCATGACCATCAAATACACACAGAGCCCTGACTGGTTTGGCTCAGTGGCTGAAGCATCGGCCTGCGAACTCAAGGGTCCCAGGTTCGATTCCGGTCAGGGGCATGTACCTTGGTTGCGGGCACATCCCCGGTAGGGGGCGTGCAGGAGGCAGCTGATCAGTGTTTCTCTCTTATCAATGTTTCTGACTCCCTGTCCCTCTCCCCTCCTCTCTGTAGAAAATCAGTGAAATATATTTAAAACACACATACACACACACACACAGACATTTCCCCAAACAGTCTTCCTCTCTCTTGCCCCTATACTTTGGTTGGTAGGTAAGTGGGTCAATGGTTTAGTCACTCTATTTCCCCACAGGCCCAGCAGCTGGACCACTATCCCTTGGGATGGGGACAGTGGACATCCAGAACCCAGACATCACGAGTTCACGATACCGTGGGCTCCCAGCACCTGGCCCTGGCCCAGTTGATAAGAAACGCTCAGGGAAGAAAAAGATCAGAAAGGCTGATATTGGTGCACCTAGTGGATTCAAGTGAGAACCTTTCTCCAGCGGGCCCACAGATCCCTGGGAGGGGGGCAGATCCCTGGGAGGTGGACAGGAGGAGAGCTAAGTGGATGGAAAGATGGGCAGATGCTTGGGGTGGGTGGGTGGGTAGATCAGTGGCTGGGTGGGTGGGTGCAAGGCCAGGACTAGGGAGAGGCAAGTGAGGCACCAAGGTTGCAAAATTTTCAGGGTCATGCAAGGTCCATTCATGACTGAGAGTGAGTGCCTCCTTAAATTTTATACCCTAGGCATCTCACTTGCCTCACCCTAGTCTTAACCTGGGTGGGCTAGAGAGTGAATAGATGGTGGGTAGATAGATAGATGGATGAATGAATGAATGAATGAATGGGAGGAGAATAAATGGATAGGTGGTTGAATGGATGGGAGAATGGGTAAATGGGAAGTGGGAATAGAAGGATAGATCTATAGGCTAATTGGTTCACAGACAAGGTGGATGGGGATGGACAGATGGACAGATTTGTGGATAAATGAACAGTTCAATGGACAAATGGACAGAAGTATGTGGCTGAATGGAGACAAATGAGTAGATGAATGGAAAGGTGGGCACATGGATAGATGGCTAGGTGGATGGACAAGTGTGTGTGAGGACAGATTGATGGGCAAATGGATAAACAGATGTGTGTAGGCAGATAAGTGGAGAGACAAATATGGATCAGTAGTCTGACAGGTGAATGGGAATGGCTAGTTGGACAAATGGATGGTGGATAGATGGTAGAAATAGTAATGAAATGGGTAGATGGGCATCATAAACTATGGACCCCTTCTAATTCCATAACTACTGTTCTCACTCACTCACTCATTCATTCACTTATGGCTCATTTGTTGATTCTGGTCCCTCTGGGCAGGAGAGGACAGGAGGGCTTCACTAGGAAGGGAGGGCAAGAAGGGCAGGAGGGCTTCACTGAGGTCTCCTCCCCTCCCCTAGACATGTCAGCCATGTGGGATGGGACCCCCATAATGGATTTGACGTGAGTAACTCAAAAGTCTCCTGGCCCCTATTCAGCTCCCACCTACCCTTCCATAGCCCAGTGATCAGACCTACCTCCAGACCCTCCCCTTCTCACAGCCCTCTCAGCTCCCTCTCTGGGGTGGACTCAATGACAATCCATGTCTTTTCCTTCCCCACCTTATTCACCCACTCCTGCCCCTGACTTTTTCCTCTGGGGCAGGTAAACAACCTGGACCCGGATCTGCGGAGCCTGTTCTCTAAGGCGGGAATCAGTGAGGCCCAGCTCACTGATGCTGAGACCTCCAAACTTATCTATGACTTCATTGAGGATCAGGGCGGGCTGGAAGCTGTGCGGCAGGAGATGAGGCGCCAGGGTGAGTCCCTTATTCTGGACACCCCCTTCTTCTCCAATCCTGGTGGCTGATTTCCAAAAGTAATCAGTCCTCCTGGAAACCACTCTACTGCTACAATTGGGAGTTGGTCAGTTGGGTACCTACCCATTTAAAAATATTTTTTAAAATTGATTTCAGAGAAGGGAGAGGGAGAGAGAGATAGAAACATCAATGACGAGAGAGAATCATTGATTGGTTACCTCCTGCAGGCCTCACACTGGGGATTGGCCCACAACCAGGGCATGTGCCCTTACCAGAATCAAACCTGGGAGCCTTTAGTCCACAGGCTGACGCTCTATCCACTGAACAAAACTGGCTAGGGCTTGGGTACCCATTTTACAAATGAGTGAAACAGGCTTGGAAGAAAACTATAATAATAGCTACTTGTTATTTCCCCCCTCAGAGCCTCTTCCACCACCCCCACCGCCATCCCGAGGAGGGAACCAGCCCCCCCGGCCCCCAACTGTGGGGAGTAACAAGGGTCGTTCTGGTCCACTGCCCCCTGTACCTTTGGGAGGTGTGCCGCCTCCGCCACCACCAACTCCCCGGGGACCCCCACCTCCGGGCCGAGGGGGCCCTCCACCACCACCCCCTCCAGCCACAGGACGTTCTGGGCCACCACCCCCTCCACTTCCTGGAGCTGGGGGTCCACCCATGCCACCACCACCACCTCCACCACCACCACCACCACCACCCAGCTCTGGGGACGGGCCAATGCCTCCCCCAGTCCCTCCTACTCTGGGGCCTGTGGGGGGCCTGGCCCCTGGTGGAGGTCGGGGAGCCCTTTTGGATCAAATCCGGCAGGGAATTCAGCTGAACAAGGTGAGTATCAGCAGGATGAAGGACTGGGGGCCTGGGATTCTGGGTTGTACTGTGCAAGTAAGGATGTTAGAGGACTGGGGCTGAAACTGATGGGGGTCCCGGGCTTGTGGGGTTCAGTGACAGGGTTAGGAGGTTGATGTGGAGAGGTGGGCTTGGAGCCTTGAAGGGGACTGGCAGGGGTGGGGAGAAATGCTCTCACAGGCCCTGAGCTCTCTGTGCTGGACCCTGCTTGCTGCAGACCCCTGGAGCCTTGGAGAGTTCTGCGCTGCAGCCACCACCTCAGAGTTCCGAGGGGCTGGTGGGTGCCCTGATGCATGTAATGCAGAAGAGAAGCAAAGCCATTCACTCCTCAGGTGAGAGTCTGCCCTCCCCTGCCACTTGTGGGCTGCCCTCTCTGGAGTCCAACCTTCCAGGACAGTGACCTTGTTTCCCATGGCTAGTGTTGGCCTAAAAACAACCCCAACAGTCTCCATCAATAGTAGCATTAGCCCTATCTGTTGATGATAGTGATAAGGTGAATCTTGTATCAGTCTCTTTTTAAAATATTTTTTAATTGATTTCAGAGAGGAAGGAAGAGGGAGAAGGAGGGAGGGAGGGAGGGAGGGAGGGGGGGAGGAGAGAGAGAGAGAGAGAGAGAGAGAGAGAGAGAGAGAGAGAGAGAGACAGACATCAATGATTGCAGAGAATCATCTATCGGTTGCCTGTTACACAGGGGGTGTGAGCCTGCAACATAGGCATGTGTCCTGACCGGGAATCAACTATGACCTCCCAGTTCATAGGTTGATGCTCAAGCCACTGAGCTACGCTAGTGGAGCTCAGTCTCCTTTTTGACAATGTTAATGTTGTCATTATGTAACAATAGTATAATTAAGTGTATCTTTGACAATAATATTGACATTAATGACAAGGTATGTCCACATTATTAACATTAACCCCATTTATTCAGTGTTAACATTAGCCCACTCTGTTATATTAGAGGCCCAGTGCATAAATTCGTGCATGGGTGGGGTCCCTCTGCCTGGCTAGCAATCTGGGCTGTTTGGGGCTGATCAGGCTGGCCAGCCAGGGGGAGAGACCCTGGGAGGTTGGCTGGCCACAAGAGGTTGACTGCCCACCAGGGGGCAGCTCCTGCATTGAGTGTCTTCCCCCTGGTGGTCAGTGTGCCATCATAGCTACTGGTTGACCGGTTGAGCAGTTGACTGGTCATAACAGTCGCTTAGGCTTTTATATATAGACTGGGGGCCCGGTGCACAAAAATTTGTGCACTTGGGAGGTCCCTCAGCCTGGCCTATGCCCTCTTGCAGTCTGGGGCCCCTCTGGGGATGTCTACCTGCTGGCATGCCTGGCCAGCCTGGGTGAGGGGCTGATGGCTGTTTGCAAGCTGGACAAGCCCCCCAGTGTGGACCCTCACCCCATTGGGGTGTGGCCAGCTTGGGTGACGGGCTGAGGGCCATTTTCAGGCTTCCCACAGTCCCTTCAGGTTTTGGGTCTCTACTGGGATACCTGGCCAGCCTGGGTGATGGGCTGAGGGCTGTTTTCAGGCTTTCAGGCTGCCCACAGCTCCCATTGACCCAACGTCCCAGCAAGACTGGCTGGAAGCAGGTTTCTGGGGTTTATTTATCTTCTATAATTGATACACTGTTCCTTTAAGCCAAGACCTAGGCAGGTAATGAAGCCTCCTGTCTGCTTCAGCTCCGTGGCTTCTATCATTGAAAGAATGTTGCCTTAGTAGATGCGCTCAGCCGGCCTAGGCAGGCAGTTTCCTCCATCACTGGTGCAACGGAAGCCTGCTGTTTGCTTCAGCTCTGTGGCTTCTATAATTGAAGCAATGCTGCAATAATGTTGCCTGGGCCAGGAGAAGCCCAGCTGGCCTAGGCAGACAGTTTACTCCTGGTGCAACGGAAGCCTGCTGTTTACTCCAGCTGCATGACTGCCGGCCTCCATCTTGGCTGGGTTAATTTGCATACGGTCACTCTGATTGGCTGGTGGGCATGGCTTAGGCATCCCATAGAAATGGTCAATTTCAATATTACTCTTTTATTAGATTAGATATTAGAAAGAACCCCATCTTTGACAGCATTATTCACCCTACCTCCATGTGTCAATAGATTAACAGTAACTATGTGATAGTATTATAACTAACCCAATCTTTTTGTAATAATGTTAACAGGAATCCCCTAGTGTGTCAACAATATTGTTATATGACAATATGTGAGGATAATATAGAGTTCAACCTATTAGGTGGCAATAATATAATGAACTCTAATTTGGACAATAATATTAACATCCATCCCAGAGTGTATTCACAAGATTAACATGAATCCATTATATGACAATCTTCTATCTATATCTCTATATAAAAGGCTAAGTGACCAACTGTACATACGTCAGACCCTCCAACCAACCAACCGGCCAGTACATATGATGCACACTGGCAATTTAAAAATAAACATTAACTTGTACATGTGTGATACATATAAAGCTCTTACTGGAGCCAAATGCATGCATATGTTTTGATCTGTCATTGTCGATTGTGAATTTGACTGTTTTTGTAGACATTCTAGAGCTGAAAGAAAGCACATCGTTGACAGAATATATATAAAAGGCTATATCTACAATGTCTCAGTGTTGTGCTGCATGCTATGCCATCGGCCATAGTACAAATGAGTTTAAAGTGCTGTAGTGTTTGGGGATGTTTCAGACCTAACATAATCGAAGTTAAAGTATTAACAGGATCTGTGGATGGAGAGGTTGGTCTGATTCCAAGAATTGATTTGTCCCTGACACTGGCCTCCAATTTAAATTAATTCGACGACAGTTTCCTGAGATGCCAGCATTTGTGATGACTACTAATAAATCACAAGGACAAACTCTAGACAGTGTAGGCATATTCCTACCTGAACCCGTTTTCGGACATGGTCAGTTATATGATGCTCTCTCTCGAGTTCGAAGAGCGTGTGGCATTAAAGTTAATGTTGTAAATACTTCATCACAAGGGAAATTAGTCAAGCACTCAGAAAGCGCTTTTACACTTAATGTGGTATACAGGGAGATATTAGAATATGTTTAATCAATTTATCAGTCATGTTTCTATCAATGTTTTTATATCATATTTTTGTTGTTTTTATGTAATGTTTTTGTTGCTTTTATATCATGTCTTTGTTGCTGTTATATCATGTTGTTATTGTTTATTTATTAATTGATTTATGTATTATTTTCATATACATTTTACTAATTTTCTTTCATCTCTGACACTTCTATTATAAAGAAAAGGCAAATAGCGGTATTAAAATATTTCTTATAATTGATTTTCTTTCAATTTGCACAAATCCGTGCACTAGGGCACTAGTATTCTAATAAACTCCATATCTTTTGGAGTTAATATTATTATTAACTCCACTATGTGTCAACAATGTTAACATTAACCTACTGTGAAACAATAGTATTGTAATTTAGTCCACTTTTGCTAATAATATTTAAATTCACCCCATTAAGTGACAAGCTTGTAAATGTTAACCCTTTGTGTGACAATAATATCCTAGCTAACCATACATTTTTTTTTCTTTTTTTTTTTATTTCATTGCTTAAAGTATTACAACAAGTGATAGATAAGTATTACAACAGATGATAGATAGATCTCCATTTTTTCCCCTTGCCCTTCCGCCCCCTCCTCCCTAACCCCCAGTTTCCCGTGTCCACTGATTATTCTCCTATGCATGCATGCAAGTCTTTCAGTTCATCTCCCAACTCCCCCCCAACCA
>PVJC01037596.1:0-17133 GCA_004026665.1 Murina feae
TGGCGTGTTAAAGGGAACCCAACCAGCCTCCTTCTCTTCCTCAGAGATGACTGGTTACTTTCCTGGGAGGCAGACAAGAGAGCCCCTGAATAGGGATTTAAAGCACTAAGCTCTGATTTCTTCTTTTTAATATTTATAAAGAGAGAAAGGGGATAATTTCAGGAAGATCATTTCAAGGCGAAAACCCACATATTTTCAATAGAATTATTCCGAAAGCCCCTTTCCGGCTCATTGAAGTGTATAATTTTGTAAGTTAAAGACACGAGGCCTGGTTTCCAAGTTCCCTAAAATGACGCAGCTAAGTGAGGGCCAGGAGGAAGTGTAAGATGAGAAGGGGGGAATGGCAGCCGAGGGGAAGGCCAGATGGGGGTGCACTGGGACTAAGGGGGCAGCAGCTAGCGCCCCTTCCGGAGCCTCCTCTCTTCTGCCTGGGTCCCCCCAACAACTAGCCAAGCTCAGGGCAGAAACACTGCCAAGTCCCCGTCCCCACCTGAGGCCTCTAAGCCCTACAGAGTCCACTGTGCGCAGAGGGCCCCTCCCGGGCTCCTCAGGCAAGGCGTGTCTGGAGCTGCCACCGCCATCTTCTTCCCCAAACTTCGTCCATCCTTGGCCTTCATCTCAACTGTCCGGTTGCCTGAGCTGTCAATCTGGGAGTTGGCCTTGGACCCTCCCTCCCCCCTCCTTCCGTCCACACTCTCATTGCCCAAGATTAGGCCCCAGCATCCCTGGCCTAGACCAGGGCAGTGGCCCTGGAGGTGGGGGTGGGAGTTGCAGGCTCTGGCCTGGGTAGGGGTGAGAGAGAGTGGTCTTCCCTTCCTCAGGAGTAGTCACGGCTCCTCATCACGTGCAGGGTAAAGGCCGAATTCCCCTACCCCGGCACCCACGAGCTAGCCACAGCCACCACTCACCATCCATCATAAACACCTCCGTGGCCAAAATAAACCATTCCTTTTCTGTCTACCCAGAAGGAATAGGAAACGTTTTTCTACTCCAAACCTTGGCCAAGGCTCCCCCCTTCCCCCAGAATGCACCTGTGCGATTTAGCATGCATGGCTCCAACCTAACCACAAGGTCCGGCTCAAATGCCACCTGCCTACGAGGCCTGGATGTAATCATTCATAATCCTTTCTCCTGCAGGTTCTCTTTTCTTCTCGGCGACCTGTGACGTTTCGTTTTCAACATGAGGTGGATTGCAGGGCCTGAGAGCAGGTGAGCTCTGTGGCTGAGACCGAGGGAACAAGAAAAAAGGATCCCTCCCTCTGACATTCTCCCAAGCCAGACCAAGCTGGGCTCTGTGGTTCTGCTGGGAACCTGAAATTGTTGGGGGGCTCCCCTGCTAATAGCTGCAGTTATCACAGCGATTAGCAACGTCCTTGCAAGGATCAGTTCCTGAGCACTTACAACGCAGAGTAGGAGCTGGGTACCTGCTAAGTGCTTTGTACACATTAATTCACATAATTCACCATAGCCCAATGTTGTGGGGACTGATATCACCTCAGTAGTACAGATGGGGAAACTGAGGCTCCAAGAGGCACAGCAGCTTGCACAGCATCACACTGTGTGTCTGAGGGTCAGGACTCTGGCCAGACCTGCCCGACTCTGGAATCCTTGTGTTTAATGCTGACTCCTCAGGCTCAGCAGGAACTGAATGAATCAGTCCCTGACTCACTGCAGAAGAGGGAGGCCCATTCATGTTCTCTTCCTTGGGCCCCAGCTTCTCCATCTTCTGAGTGGTCTAGTTCCTATTCAAATAACATGGATCTTTCAGATGCTGGTTCTTCGGACCTCAGTGTCACAGCTTGTCCTCTCTTCCCTGGACAAAGGCACAGCTGGTAGAGGCAGAGCGTAGAACTTCAAAAGAAGTCCACGGGGCACAAGCATCCCCCTCCCCTGCTCCCGCACCAGACTTGGTTTGACTTGGCCCGAGGTATTCCCTACCCCATCTCCGAAAGCCCTCAGGGCTGCTGCCAGGCTGTTTCCATGAAACTCTCAGCCTCACCACGACTCTTACCAGGAGCTAGCCCCCAACTCCAAGATCGGCTTCATCTCTCCACCAGGGCATCTACATCAGCCCATCACCGGCCTCCCTGCTTCCACTCTAGGCCTTACCTCCCAAACCACCTTGGAATTTTAAACAAAACTCAGACAATCTTGTTGGTCCTTGAAGCTCATCATGGAGTGAAGCCCAGCTGCACGCCCTGGCCCCAGGCCCTCTCTGCTTGGCTCCCAGGCCTTCCCGGGCTTCAGGCCCACATGCCTGCCAACAGGGCCTCGGACAAACCAGGTTCTTTTCCACTTCAGGGCCTTTGTCTTTGCTCCTGCGCGTTTCTCAGTTTCTTTCCCGGCGTGTTCCTTCTCCTCCTTCAGTTCAAAAATCATCCTTTCCCCAAGGCCTCTCCTGGTTCCCATGATCTGTAGCAGCTTCTGCCCTGAGCACATCCACACCAGCAATTCTGCTCATTTCTCTGTGCGGTTAGGCATCTGAGTGCTTCCTACGTCCTGTCCGTCTAAGACAGCAGAATGGCCGACAAGGAAGCGCCACGCTCTCCTTGCTCCCACGGAAGCATCATAAACAAGAACAAAAACCCAGAAACTGGACTGAACGAATGTATGTGCTCTGGAAAATAGCCAAAGGTTGACAACAACCCAATGAACACCCATTCAAGAAAAGGCCACCTTCAAAGCAGTAGGAAACGTTGTGGTGGGTTTACTAGCTCTTATTCCACTCTCTCTCTGGCACAATGGTGGTCTTGGTCTGGGGGAGGTGGTAGCCCCAGTCCCCAGTTCCCTCCCTCAAATCAGAGATTGCAAACCAGGTTATCTGCAACCTTCTAACCTGCTGAGGTATGCCTGAAGGACTGGTCCCTGTTTTGTCTAACTTGGATCTCAGGTGGGAAGAGCAGCAGACACTGCTCATGAAAGCTGCAGGGGAACTATACACACACAGATACTTGGGTCCATGCATGGTTTTGTCTGTGTCCACCCATAATCTTTTCTCCCAGGCATCTTGATGGGATGTGCACTGGTTTGCTATAAACCACCGATTGTTTCCTAGAGCTCCTGTATTAGTTCTGTGCAGTTTTTTGATGTTTTTTTAATGCTTCTGTAGGAGGGAAGAGATATTGGAGCTTCCTAGTCTGCCATTTTGCTGCCTATGATGGGCAATGCATTAAGCAAGCTGAAGAAAGAATCAGCGAACTTGAATGCAGGACAGTTGAAATGATTGAATCTGAAGAGCAGAAAGGGAAAATTAAGAAAAGTGAACAGAGACCAACGGATTTTGGGGATAGCATTAAAGGGCCAATATATGTATTATGGGAGTCCCACAGGGGAGGAAGGAAAAGGACAGAGAGATTATTTGAAGAAATAATGGGTAAAACTTTCCAAATGTGATGAAATACATGTATCTACAAATCTAAGAAGTTTAATGAACTCCAAGTGTATTCTCTAACTGGCCCACACTGAGCTGCATTATAATCAGCTTGTAAAAAGTCAAAGCCAAGGAGAAAATCTTGAAAGCAGCAAGAAGTGAGTCATCACATACAGAGGAGCCTCAATATGATTATCAACCAATTCCTGAGCATAAACCTTGAAGGCTAGAAGACAGTGGGAGAATATATTTCAAGTGTTGAAAGGGGGAAAAACCTCTCAACTAAGAAATCTATGTCCAGTAAAACTATTCTCTAAAAATTATGGAGAAATTAAGATATTTCAAAGAAAACAAAAGCTTAGAGAGTTTTTTACCACTAGATCTGTCTTATTTGAAATGTTAATGGGAGCCTTCTGATTGAAATCAAAAGATACTAAACAGTAACTCCAGCTGTATGAAAAAATAAAGATTTCTGGTAAAGGTAAATACTTGGGCAAATATAAAAGCAAATATTACTATAATCTTGGTCTGTACCGATACTTTTACAGGTTTTCTATAAGATTTAAAGACAAATGAATAAAAATAATTATAAATCTATGTTAGTAAGTACACAACATATAAAATGTAATCTGTGACATCAATAACATAAGGTAGGAGAAAGGGCAGAACTGTATAGAAGTAGAATTTTTGTATGTAATTGAAATTAAGTTGGTATCAATCAGACTAGATTGATATAATTTTAGGTTGTTATATATTATTCCCATGATAACCATTAAAAATTTTAAATTTTATAGATATTTCTAATTATCTATAGAATATATTTCTATAGATTTTATAAATATCTCTAGAATACATTTCTATAGATATTTTAAATGGCTATAGAAGATACACAAAAGGAAATGAGAGGGGAATAAAAAACATCACTACAAAAATATCAGCTAAACACTAAAGCAATAATGGAATAAATGAGGGACAAAAAGAGCGGTAAGACACAGAAGAGAACAAAATGGCAAAAATAAGTTCTTCCTTTTCTGTCATCACTTTAAATGAAAACGGATTAAACGCTAACTAAAAGCATAAATTGGCAAAACAAATTTTATAAAAATAAATAAAAGAAAAAGAAAACATATTCAACTAAATGTTGTCTACAAAAGACTCACTTAAGACCCAAAGACACAAACAAGTTGAAAGTGAAAAGACAGGAAAAGATATTCCATTCAAATAGTATTGAAAAGAGAGCTGGGGTAGCTATACTAATATCAGACAAAATAAACTTTAAGCCAAATACTGTTACAAACGACAAAGATGGACATTATATGCTGGTAAAAGTATCAATTCAGCAAGAAAATATAACAATAATAAACATACATGTACCAGACAACAGAGCTCTGCTGGATTGTCCATCCTACTCCCTGAATGCTAGTCCCATGGCAGCAACAACTGGATCTGTACCGCTCACTGCTTTGCGTCAGTGCCAGGTAGTGTGTCCGGCGCACATTTACTCAGTTCCCACTGTTTGCAGTAGGTGACCACAGGAAAAGCAGACAAGTGGAACCTGGGAATTGTCACCAAGCCTCAGACCACTGACTGCCCTCAGCTCTTCCTTGAGGAGTTTGAGATCCTTCCTTCGCCATCGTTGGGCCAATCATGAAGATGAGAATGAAGGTGTGGGCAACTCAGGTCTCCCCTCCCAGCCCAGGAGGAGGTAAAGGGGGAGATTCCAGCACACAGAGCCCCATGAAGCACTTCCAGGAACCAAGGGCTTGTGGCTGCACTAAAGGAACTCTAAAGGTCCAGGGTTGGGTGCCTCATTGAATGTCATCTCATCTCATTGACTCATGCTACCTATGGGATGCTGAGGCCCAGACAGGGCAGTGGGCTAGATGAAGGTCACATAGCAAGCTAATGGCACAGCTGGTATTAGACTTACATCTATTGACTGCTCAACCACATACCATTCCTGTAAGTTGCCCTGGGGACCGTCCCAGGGACTGCCTGAATGTGCAATTCCTCTATGCTATTCCCTCCCCCTTACTTTTCTTTTTTTTTTTTTTTTCAGATTTCACACTTTATTGCACTTTTCCCACAATCACTGAGTCCTGTTAGGCTGTGCCCGGGGCTCTGGAGGAAGGAGCTGGAACGTGAAGCTGCACAACAAGCTGTTACCACCAGGGGGCGACCCAAGGGACCCCGCGAGGATGACCTGGTGGCCATGGAGGACTCAAACCACCCCCTCGTCCAGGTGGCCCTCTGGTCTCAGCCCCGTCTCCATGACGCTGCCCGCAAACAGGGCCTCCCCCTACTTCACCCCTCCCTTTCTTCTCCATTTCATCATGACACTTTTAGTTCTCCAACCCCATACTACATAAGACATCTTATGACCCTTTCTGGATTTAAAAGTTTAACCATTTATTTGTCTCTTACAATGGTCTGTAAAAGAAGTGTCTTTCTTCTTTACTACAGTTGACATTCAATATTATTTTACACTAGAGGCCTGGTGCACAGATTTGTGCACAGGTGGGGTCCCTCAGCCTGGCCTGCCTCCTCTCAGAATCCGGGACTCCTCGGGGGATGTCGGAGAGCCAGTTTTGGTGTGATCCCCACAGGCCAGGCCAAGACACCCCACTGGTGCATGAATCCATGCACTGGGCCTCTCATATATATATAAGATCTTTGGTTAATCTCTTTCCGCCTTCCCCCAATCCGTTCCCTCTGAGATCCATCAGTCTGTTCCATGTTTTCATGCCTGTGGTTTCTGCTCCTGCGTTGAGTGTCTGTCCCCTGGTGGTTTGTGCACATCATAACTATTCAGCCAGTTGGCCAGTCAGCCGGTTGCTTAGGCTTTTATATATATAGATTAGTTTCAGGTGCATAGCATGGTGGTTAGACATTTATATAATTTATGAAGTGATCCGCCTGATATTTCTAATACCCACCTGGCACCATACATAGTTATTATAATACTGTTGACTATTTTTTCTTATTTAAAAAAAAATGTTTTTATTGATTTTAGAGAGAGGGGAAAGGAGAGGCAGAGAGACATAGAAACATCAATTGGCTGCCTCCTGCATGTCCCCCACTGGGGACAGAGCCCGCAACCCAGGCATGTGCCCTGACCGGCAGTTAAACCAGCGATTTCCTGTGCATGGGCCAACGCTCAAGCCGCTGAGCCAGGCTTGACTCTTTTTCTTGTGCTGTGCTTTGCATCTCCGTGGCTATTTTGTAACTAACAATTTGAAGTACGCTTTTAAGCCCCATTTTACAGATGACTTACATCCTGAAATAGAAAGAGGTCAGCCATTGAAGAATGTGAGGCAGGAATCTTGCCCAGCCTCTTAACTCCGAGAGTCAAGGGCCTTGTCTGCCTTATCAGATGCCCTTGCAGGCATCAACAGACTTATTTCAGCAAAAACCTTGTGCTCACGGCCAGCTTCCCAGCAAAACCTCCTTCCAAACCAAAGACTCCTGCTCACTTTCTTTTACGGATTTCCCCTTTCATCTCAGGATGACCGTGGGGAATGTTATTTGGAGAATAACATCCATGAGGGAGGTTGGGTCCCGAGCCTGGGCTAGAGGCATGGGTGAGGGCATGGGGTGTGCCCAGTCCCAGACAATCTGAACCTCAGCCAGCTCAGTGCCCTTGCCACTTGACAGGTGCTGTGTGAAATGCTGTGCAGACAGGACCTCAATGTCCCGCCACGATGCCCAACAAGGCCAAAGCCCTCCCCCCATCTTGCAGTTGAGGACACAGGGTCAGAAGGGGAAGTGGCTTTTACAAGAGCACTCGGGGTCCTGGGCTGATCTGCTGACACGCTCTCAACTGCTCCACTGTCTTAGGTCATAAACCACTAGACTGTCTGGAGGGGTGGGGGGGCTGAAAACTCTGGAAATGTACGTCACAGAGGATGCTGCATGATGAGCATGATGAGCATGAGGATGTATGTGTGAGCGAGAGGATTTTCCCAGCTCACCTTGGCATCACCTGTTTTTTCTCTTCGGGAATAAAGACCAGGAAGAGTTGGGGTTGAGGAGCTCCAGGATATTTTTGCTCAAACCACCTGTTCAAGGCTTACTTCTAACCCACGTGGGGAAGGGGCAGAACTGCAAGATGATGGGGATGTGGCCAAGCTGGGGATGGGTGGAGGTGTTCAGAAGTCAGCGGTTCCCCTCTCCAGCCAATGGCGGTGATCCCAGAACTGTGGTCAGCCACGGGGCGTGGAGAGGGCTGGCGGGTGAGAGGGTGTGGGGAGTGTTCCCTGGGAGAGGGGGAGGCAGGGACCCTGGTTCAATCCTTGGGGAGGGACTATTGTGCCTTCAATGAGCAGTTGGCTCCACACTCCAGGTCTGGCTGCCTGGAGTTTCTCTCACTCTGGTCACTTGATCTTCTTACTTTTCCTGCCAGTGAGGAAGCTGTTTACTCCCAGAAAGTCATTCATTCCCTGATAAGATCAACCTCATTGTTAGTGGGAATTCTTACTTCCTGCCCAGGGGGAGGCAAAGGGGGATATTCCAGCACAGAGCCCCATAAAGTCAGTGTGAGAGGGGCTCTAGAGGGCACACTAGTCTTTTTTTATTATTATTATTGATTTCAGAGAGGAAGGGAGAGAGATAGGGAGATAGAAACATCAATGATGAGAGAGAATCATTGATTGGCTGCCTCCTGCACGTCCCCTACTGGAGGGGTTCCAGCCCACAACCCGGGCAGTGCCCTTGGCCAGAATTGAACCTGGGACTCTTTAGTCTGCAGGTCGACACTATATCCACTGAGCCAAACCGGCTAGGGCAGCAGCCCGTCTTAAATTGGGGAAACTGAGGCCCTAGAAGGGGAACCCCAATCCAGCCCTTCTAAGATTCCCAGGCCAGGCATCATTCTGTACCCCATCAAAGCAACCCCAAATCCCATGAATTGGCTTTTTAAAAAATCCTCACCAAGGATATTTTTCCACTAATTATTTTAGAGAGAGTAGAAGGGAGAGGGAGAGAGAAACATTGGTGTGAGAGAGATACATCGATTGGTTGCCTCCCACACTCACCCCTACTAAGACCAGGAATCGAACCTGCAACCCAGGTGTGGTGTTCTTGACCAGGAATCAAACCTGTGGCCTTTCAGTGTGCAGGCTGGCACTCTACTCACTGAGCCACACCGGCCAGGGCCCGTGAATCAGCTTTTGATTTTAAGATTCAACATACCATCCTAAGCAAACCTACTAACAAAACATTCTGACACAGTATTTTAACATAACGCTCTAATATGCTATTATAACCTTGAAATACAGTCTGGGACAATTCATATTCTAATCCTACATCTTAGCCCATTCCCATCCCACAATCTAACCTAACACTCTAAAGCAACATACTCTTCTAACACATAACATTACATAACGTCCTGCTACAATATTCTAAGACGTCGTAGAACAACGTTCGAATCTGAGCTGCTAAAACGATATGACATTTCTGTGTTACTTGAACACAAATCTAAGGCAAGACTCTAAAATAACTTCCTAATTTATTCCTCTAACTCTGAGGACTCTGGGGGTCTGGGCCTCCGAGTTCCACAGCCCAAGGTGACACCGAGAGCCCAGTCACGCCGATTGGTGTTCGTGGCCTCGTTACAGACTGGGCCACTGCCCTCCACCTGGGGCCATGCCCCACCTGCTTCTCATCTGTGAGGCCAGAGCAGCCCCCCAAGTCAGAGGGACTGAGCAGCAGCCCAGGCTCAGTGAGGACACACCTACATCAAGGTATGGGGTCGGGCTCCTTGACCGCCTCTACCTTCCCTCTCCCCTAAGCCTCGTGCTTCTATGGGCTGGCCTGGGTGGGGTGGTGAGGGAGAGGGAGAGGGGGCTGGCTCTGATCCCATAGGAGCACACGGGGACGGGTGAAGATGGTCCCGATATTTGGGTCAGGCTTTCCTTGCCCTCTTCCACTGGGTTAGGAGAGCTGAGAGCTGGGGTAAGAGGGTCTGCCAGGAAGGAGGAAGACAGCCAGGTCCTCAGCCCAGCATTAACCCCTCCAGGCCGCTGCAGCTTAAGATCTGTGAAAGCAATAGTGTCAAAGCTTTTCGTGGCCAAGATCTTTCTGTTCCTCTAGAACAGCGGTTTTCAACCTGTGGGTCGTCAGTGACCCCTTTGGCAGTCAAAGGACCCTTTCACAGGGGTCGCCTAAGACCATCCTACGTATCAGATATTTACATTACGATTCATAACAGTAGCAACATTACAGTTATGAAGTAGCAACAAAAATAATTTTTTGGTTGGGCCACAACATGAGGAACTGTATTTAAAGGGCCAGAAGGTTGAGAACCACTGGGCTAGAATCTTACCTGGCTGCTCCCCTCTTCCCCTGCCCCAGGTTCCCCATGATCCATTCTCTCACTTTCTTCGGGTCCGCCCTGCTCCACTGTCCCCTCGTCGAGCAGCCCCTCTAAGCGATCTGTCTCCAGCAGCTGCCCCGTCTTCGCTGGGCCCTAGTCCCTGCTAAGCTCTCCTGCCACTGCCTGCTGTGCATTTTGCTCATTCGTCTCCTCCTACCCCTGCACACTGGAGGCACGCTGGAGCTGTTTAAAACCCCCACCCCCCAACGGCAGACCGGTTGACTCAGGAGCCTGGGGTGGGGCCAAGGATTGGGGGTTTTTAACGCTCCCCAAGGATTTCCAGTGTGTCCCCTGAGCTAGAACCTCAGCCCCTGGGAGCCAGGAGCTCTTCTGTAACAGTGTCTGATGAATAGTAGGTGATCAGTAAGTATCAGCTAAGCAAATAAAACACACTCAATAAAATACTTCATTAAAATTTTATTTTACATAGCAAACATTTTAAACAGTACAAAAGGCTTCCCCATGAAAAGTTAATTTTCTCCTTTTCTAGGCAAAGGTGAGTCTTAAAAGGCAAGGCAGCATTAACCTGGCAAAAAAAAAAAAAGAAAAGAAAAGAAAGAAAAGGCATTTCCTGCAGTGGGCACAGCATGTGCAAAGGCCCTGAGGTATGACCCAGCAGTGGTCTCTGGTTCTCTCAATATTTCTGCCTCGAAGATTGTTTCACCATCTCAGGATCTGTCAGCCTGTGCCGCTCATAACCTTGCCGGTGCCCTTCCAGAATACCACCATTCCCCAGGCATTCAAATTCTCCAGATTTCCTTCAAGCCTCCGTGTCTTCTTTAGTCAGTGGGGTGATTGTCCTGCCTCCTGAGGAGGTGGTATCCTGAGTGTATTTTCTCATTACACGCTCAGAATATGAGATAGCAGATGTAAAGTGAAATCTAAACTGTAAAGTGCAATGCATCACGCTGGCCAAGTTCCCTCTCTGTGGCAGGCAGGTGCCTTGTTCTTTAGAGATGCCACTCATTGAGCTGACACAACAGCTGCAGGTGCCATTTTGCAAATGGGGAGACAGAGGCTCAGAGAGGTGGGGTCACTTGTCCAAGGTCATCCAACCTGGAACCCAACCCCAGGAATCTGTTCATGTCCAAAGGCAGAGGCAACCTCAAGGCCCCTTGACCCCACGAGTCCCAGGTCTGTGGAATGTAAACATTCCCAACCCCGTGAGCACCAGGTGGCCAGGACAAGGCAGACCGTCTGGTTTCATGATTTATTGCGCCCCCCACCCTGTTGTTTGCTAAAGGGAAGAGCGGTGGTGGCTGGTGGCTGGGAGCCTGGGTTGCCTTGTCACGGGGTGGACTGGTCTGATGGCCAGCCAATCCCGGCTGCCGGGGCTGGCGTTGGAGAGGCCCCGGCCCCATCTTGCCCGGACACTCTATCTTTGTCCCTGGACACAAAAGGGGCCTTGTCTTCGCCCGGCCGCGCTTCTTCCACATGCTCCGGACGGCCCCAGCCCCTCTGCCTTGAGAAAGGCCCACTTTGTCGAGTCAAAAGACTAACTTGTTTCTTTTTCATCAAAACGTGTTGACTGACCTGGTTGATTTATCTTGGGAAAGTGGTGGGCGAGGGAGGGGAGTGAGGTGACAGGGACCAGCACCGTCCAGAGGACTGTGTGGTCCAGCCTGGCTCGGGGGTAGGCTGCTAGCCCTCACCTGAGGTGCCTGAAGGTGATGTCAGGGAGTAAAGACAGCCGCCCCGTCTCACTGGTGGCAGAGAGTCCGCCATTAGTTATTCATTTGCTTGGCTTTAACCTTTGAAGGCGGCTAAAAATAAAAACTTTGAATGGTAGTGTTCTGTCATTCCCCGAAGTGTGAAGTAGTGGTTTGCGTGTGTTGTTTTGTTTTTTTTTAGAATAGGGTGAGTTAGTAGCAAGAGAGAGCAAGCAGCAGAAAGGGGGCCATTAGCAGGAGGGGGCAGAGGAGACAGGAGGAGGGTACAACTCACAGATTACGTGTAAATGAGTGAGGAACTAGAAGGAGACTTTTCTTTAGTAATTTGTCCTCAAGATCAGCCCTTCTCCCTTCACATCCACCAACTGCATTGTTCAGTCTTTTCACTCACCCACTCATTCATTTACCCAACCGAGAGATATTTGTTGATGCCCTGGCCGGTTTGGCTCAGTGGATAGAGCATCAGCCTATGGACTGAAGGGTCCCAGGTTCGATTCCAGTCAAGGGCATGTACCTTGGTTGCAGGCACATCCCCAGTGGGGGGTGCGCAAGAGGCAGCTGATCGTTGTTTCTCTCTCATCGGTGTTTCTGGCTCTCTATCCCTCTCTCTTCCTCTCTCTGAAAAGTCAATAAAATATATAAAAAAAAAAGAGAAATATTTGTTGAGCACCTACTCTATGCCAGAGACCCTTCAGGTCCTGGGTCCATGGTGGAGAACAAGACTCTGCCTTCGGAGAGCATCCCACTCTCATGGGGGCTCCCGTTGACCCTCAAGTAAGCACATGAGCTAATGTGATGATTGCAGTGCAGCCACATGCTGTCGGGAAGTGAGGCAGGTGGTGAGCTAGAGAGCGGCTGGCGGTGTGGGGGTGGGAAAGCTGCTTTGACCAGGCTCTCTGAGGAGGGGGTGCTCGCCTCAAGATGGGAAGGGTGGGAGGGATGCTGGGACGAGTGTTCCCGTCACAGGGGGCAGCACACAAGGAGGCTGTAAGGAAGGGCTGACCTGGGATCTACCCGGAGGAGGGCAGTGTGACTGGGACCAAGTGGGTGAGGGGACAGTGGTGGGAGCAAGGACCCGGAGGGGCAGGGGCCCGATCCAGAGGCCGAGCTGGCTCCTGGGAGTTTGATTCGAAATGAGATGGGGAAGTGCAGGAACGTGTAAAGAGGATAACATGGTCTAATTTTTATTTTTATTTTAAAGGCCCCAGGGTGGGAGTGGGCTGGAGGGGGTCAGTGGGGGGAGAAAGGAGACATATGTAATACCTTCAACAATAAAGAATCATTAAAAAAATAAATGAAATGAAATAAAAAGGTCCGTCTGCTGTGTGGTAATGATTGGACAGAGCCTGCTGTCCAGGCGAGAACCACCGTATCAGTGGCTGGGCCCACAGGGGTGACGGTGGTAGGAGGGAGAGTGGACAGGATTGAGATCTATTTTTTAGAGCTAGGACATAGAATATGAGTGAGAAAAGGAAAGCAAGAAAGAAAGCAGAAAAGAAAGCAGGAAAGAAGGAAAGAATGGGTGAACTTTTGAGGAGATTGAAAATGTAGGTTCCAGTCCCCATTTTGCCACTGAGTTTCAGGGAAACTGTGGGCAGATCCCTCTCCCTCCTTTTCCCTCCTTACAGGTAAGGCCCGAGGAGGCTGGAGCAGTGGACGCCACGCCGAGGTCTCCTGCAGTAGGGACAGCACCTGAGCCTCTGACACTCTGAGGCGGGCCTTGTGATCCAGTTACTAATCCCGTCCGGCCCCTGGTCCAAGGGCAGCTGTGGGAATCCGGTGCTGATGCAGTGACTCACGCTTGGCCCCTCGGCTGTCGGCAGAAACTGGGACAGCCAGGGGCCCGGGACTTGCCCGCAGGCTTGGCAGGCTGGCAGGATGCCGCCACACAGCCGGGCTTCCTGAGCCCCTCGGGGAACTGATGTTCCAGCTACTGCAGCCACCAGGCCTTCCCACTCAGCCAAGCTTGGCAGCAGGGCTGTGCCCCACTCGGTGGCCTAACAGGAGACACGGGCAGGAGACCAGGACCCACACTGTGTGCCCAGCCAATCCTCCCTCTGCCAGGCACTTGATAGTTGACATTACTTATGCCCACTTTATTGATGAGAAAACCGAGGCCCCAAAAGTTGTGGGAGGCTGAGCCAGGAGTCCTACTAGATCTGACTAATTCCTTGCATTGCTCTCCTCTGCCTCCTAAGATGGAGACAACGGGAATGAAAGGGACAGAAAGGGAAGCTAAATATGTGTTAATAAACATAGAAACTCAAACTCACATCCTCGTGTTTAACTGGGGCTGAGGACTCTCAAACACAAGCTGCTTCTGTTTCCAGCCTGAGCACACACGGCCTTCTTGCAACGTGGATGGGCCCCTGGGCCATGGTCCGCAGCTCTCTTGCTGCTCCTTCCTTCATTTGCAATTTCAGCAAATATTTATTGAGAGCCGTCCGCATGCCAGGGACTCCGAGGCTCGGGGAGCAGGCGACAGTGATGAACGCGAAGTGACGTCAGCACCTTTTGCGCCGCAGCGAGGGCGAGACAAATAGCACGCGTGGCTGGAGGCTCCGCAGTTGCTTCCTATTTACGGCTTTGAGTGAGCGACTTCCTCCTCGAGCTGCAGGTTCCTGGTTGTTGAACGGGACGGGTGGAGTTCTTCCCCCGCGAGGCTGCAGTGAGGATTAGTTAGGAGAGGGTCTGGCCCACCATATGTGCTCATGAAACACTAGCTGTGAGTCACATACCTTCGACAGCCTTCTTGTTGCTCACAGTTAGCGTGGTCCACTGAGAAACAGATGTCAGACTGGAGGAGACGGATAAGAGGTTTTCGGGGAGGGAACGGCAGCCAGGGAGCGTCTGCAGACTTGTAAGGATGCAGGTCTGACACTCGGGGGTGGAGAGGAGAGGGGAGGGAGGTTGGGTAGGAAGAGTCCGGCCTGGGGCATAGTTGCAATAAGAGTTCAGCTGTGCCCACGGGGAGTCCTCCTTCTCTCCGGGACGGGCTGGCTCCAGTCTCCCCATCACTTAGTCATGGGCTGGCAGCGGCCGCAGGGAGCAGGGCGCAGTGAGAACAAGGTGGTGCCTCCCAAAGAGCAGCAGCTGGGGCTGTCAGTCAAAATGCTCCCTGTGGCGGGAGATCTGCCCCCAAAACAGACTTGGCCCCGGAGCCAGACTCCCCAAGTCCCGCCCCAGCCTGTGGAAATGGGTCCCCGCAGTGTGCTGTGCCCTCAGCACACTGGCCGGGGAACCATGGCGAGGGTGCTTGGCCAGTGACGAGAGACACGTCCTGGACAAGTCTGAGGTCGTGCGAGACGGAAAATGTGACGGGGACACAGCAAAGGAGGCCCAGTGGGCCCCCCACACTGCTGCCTTCGGAAGGGGAAGCTGGAACTACTCTGTAATGTAAGGCAAATCCAGAAATATGCCAGCCGACTGAGAGCCCTGCTGTGCAAGGGGCCTGGACTGGTGAGGGTGCCGTCGTCATGGAGAAAGGCTGGGGGGTGCCTGGGTCCTGCCCGACGGCAGGGTCTGGACCCTTCCCTGCTCAGTGCGGACAGGGACCTTTCGCTCATTCGGGCCAACCTCTGATCACCAGAATGGAGAAACTGAGAACTGAATGCCAACAAGAGTCACACAAAGTCCCCTAAGAGTTACAAGCTGGTGAACCGCGTCTAGAACAGGATTCGGACTCCCCGGGCCTGGCTGGGTCTTCTCCGGCCAACCCCACCAATGCTCACCGAGGCGGTGCTATGGGGAGGTGTGTGCAGGAGGAAAGGGGGCAAAAAGGGGCAGATGCCCAGGGAGGGTAGATGGAGGGGGCTCAGAGGATGACATCAGGAGAGGGTGTGGAGGCTCAGGAAGGAGGCGGAGGTTCAGGGAGGGGTGGGAGAGCTTAAAGGGGGGTGGACAGTCCGAGAGGGAGGGGCTCAGGGGACGGAGCCCTGACCGAGGGACAGGGTTGAACAGTGTGTCCAGTGGCCGAGTTCAGCTGCTGGGGACTCACTCATCCTGGCAGTTCCTGAAGGCCGCAGCTGCCTCTCCCCCAGGCTGGCCCCCCCAGCCCCCTGTTCTCTGGGGCACTTGGGGAGAGTGCATCTCCCAGTTTGGGTGCCAAGGGCTGCCGCCTCCCTTTGCACCAGCAGGTGGGTGCTGGCGCGGTGGGGTGCTGGGGGAACTGGGCACAGAGGAAAAAGAACCAGAAAAGGCCAGGGCCTGGCCAGTGTGGCTCAGTAGTTGAGCATTGACCTATGAACTGGGAGGTCACGGCTTGATTCCGGGTCAGGGCACATGCCCGGGTTGTGGGCTTGATCCCCGGTGGCGGGTGTGCAGGAGGCAGCCGACCAGTGATTCTCTCTCATTGATGTTTCTCTCTCTCTCCCTCTCCCTTTCGCTCTGAAATCAATGAAAAGGTTCTTTTTAAAAAAGGAAAAAAAAAGGACAGGACAGGGACCCCACTCCCAAGAGGCCCTCCTCCCACCTCAAAGCCTTGAAATGATGATGATGACGATGCTACCCTCAGTAGCACTGTCTGTGACGTCATTGCTCTTGCCCCTGGCCCAGGTATTCAGGAGGGCTCTGATCCCCCTCTGCCCAGGGGCCATTCACATCCAGATGCTCCCTCCTGGGCCATGCAGAGGGCGTGGCGAGGGTGGGCCTGGCCAGGCGAGTGACCTGGGTGTGGGTGCAAACTGCAAGCGCTGGCCGAGGCCCCCCTCCTCACCCCTGTCTCTCATCCACAGGGGGGAGAGCTGAGGTTCTCGGCAGACAGTGATAGTCCAATGTCACACCGCAAGGGGCCGCTCTCCTGCCCCCAGGCCAGGGTGAGTCCAGCAAACCCCCTGGTGCTAATGAGCCTGAGCTGCTCCAACAAGAGGGAAGAATGAGGGCTCCTGCCCGTTCATGGCGTCCTCAGCAGGCCCATGAGGCAGGTATTATTGTGAGTCCCATCACTACGCAGGACGTTGGCATGAGGAGCCGAAGGCTGCAGAGCTGGAGAGGGCAGAACCAGGAAGCAAGCCCAGGCAGGCTCCAGGGCCCGGGCAGCGAACCCCAGGCACTGCCTCCTGTGAAGCTCCCTGTGAAGCTGCCCTTCACTGGCACCGACAAAGGCAGGTGCTGTGCTAAGTGTGCTGTGTACATGCACTCGTTCACGCAATGACCGTGTTAAGTAATTACCCCATAAACACTCAACATCTACTATATGTCAGGCACTGGGCGTGCGGCCATCAGAAAGAGAGCTGGAGGCCTGCCTTCCTGATGTGCGAATCCTCACGTGAGGCAGGTATTTTTACCTCCATTTTTAGATGAGGCACAGAGAAGGGGTGTCACTTGCTCAAGGTCACACAGCAAAAGAGTAGCAAAGCCCACATTTGAGCCTGGACCTGGCTGAGGTTCATCCTCTGCTTTTAGGAAATTTTTATGTTTAAATTCTCACCTGAGGATATGCCAACTGATTTTAAAGAGAGGGAGGGGAGGGAGAGGGAGAGGGAGAGAGGGAGAAAGGGAGAGAGAGAGAGAGAGGCATCGATGTGAAAGAGAAACATTGACCAGTTGTCTCTTGTATGAACCTCAACCGGAGACTGAACCCACAACCTAGGTATGTGCTCTGACCGGGAATCGAACCAGTGAACTTTTGGTGCTAAAGGGTGACACTCCAGCCTACTGAGTCACACCGGCCAGAGCTGGGGAACCTTTTAGAATAATATCTCCAGAAGGGTCGGGACCAG
>PVJC01037597.1:0-17118 GCA_004026665.1 Murina feae
GTCCCTTCCGGGGATCAGGGAGCAGGAAAAGGCTGGCCTGACCATGAGGCGGGGTTTTCCCTGCTTTCTGGTGGCTGGAGGAAGATGGGCAGTAGGCAAGCTTGGGAGGCAGGCCGCCCGCAGCCCTGGTCACAGCTCAAAAAAGAGAACAACATGCAGGGGAGGGCAAGAGTCTGAGAGATCAACATAGAGGGGGTGCGTGCTCCAAGCCTTGATGGTGTGCCTGGGGGCAGGTCCCCAGCAGGTAGACACATACAGAAGGACTGCTCCGAGCCTCAGATGCAGCTAGGGGCAGGTCCCCAGTGGCCACACACACACACACACACACACACACACACAAAAGGTGCCTGGCAGACTGGGGCCATCATAGGACATCCACTGAGGAGTCCCAGACTGTGAGAGGGCACAGGCCGGGCTGAGGGACTCCCTCCACCCCGAGTGCACAAATTTTTGTGCACTGGGCCCCTAGTCCTAATATAAAAACCCAGAGTCACACCCTGACTGGTTTGGCTCAGGTGATAGAGCACCAGCGTGAGGATCCAAGGGTCCCAGGTTCGATTCTGGTCAAGGGCATGTGCCTTGGTTGCTGGCACATCCCCAGTGGGGGATGGGGGGTGGTGCAGGAGGCAGCTGATCATGTTTCTCTCTCATCGATGTTTCTAACTCTCTATCCCTCTCCCTTCCTCTCTGTAAAAATCAATAAAATATATTTAAAAAAATAAAAGCCCTGAGTCATAACGACCAGAAAGGACCAGGGCTGACCAACCGGAAGTCATCACCTATTGGAGAAGGTGCAGGCTGGGCTGAGTAAACCCCCCTCTCCATGCATGTATTTCATACATCGGGCCACTAGTTTGTCATAATCATGTGCAAAGACAATGGCACAGCAGTTTCCCTGTACACACTGAGAAGGTGTACCTTTATCTTATGTAACACTGATGTCACTATTTGGCAAGAAACCTCTTTTGTCTGAGCTAGTATAAAAATGTGTTGCTGACCAGCAGGTGGCTTGCTCCTTTGTTTGCTGCTGCTCTTTTGTGGGACCACCTTGTGGGGCTGCTTGTGTCTGCAATGGTTGCTGTGTCTGCAGTGGCTGCTTGGTCTACAATAAAGTCTCTCACACATGGATATGGATGCTCATGTCTTCTACCAATTCCTGAAGTCCAAGGAGGTCCAGCCCCTAGCAGAGGAGCTTAGACCCAACAAGTGTTGTACTGGATTATGATGAGTCAGAAAATTTAATGGGAAAATAGAAAGCATGAAAGTGGACTCACAAGAATTTAGTATAAAATAAAAGTAACAAAAGTGGCATCTTGCATCAGTGGGAATGGTGTGAAAGAAATAAGCCAAAAAATAAAATAAAGAAAAAAAAGAAAAAAGAAGTGCAGCTATATTTTTTGCCTTGAATCATGAGAAATTTAAAATAAATAAAAATAGCCGTAGGTGGTTTGGCTCAGTGAGTAGAGTGTGGGCCTTTGGACTGAAGGGTTCTGGTTTCAATTCCAGTCAAGGGCACTTACCTTGGTTGCAGGCTCGATTCAGGCCCTGCGTGTATGAGACAACCAATTGGTGTATCTCTCTCACATCAATGTTTCTCTCTCTGTGTCAATTGGGAGGAAAAAATCAATGAGAAAATATCCTCAAGTGAGGATTTACAATAAATAAGTAAATAAATAAATAAATAAATAAATAAATAAATAAATAAAATGTAAAACAGAACTATGACAAATTAGTGTTATATTATTATGAGTTTTTAATCACCTCCAGTGATAAGATCTTTCTATGACAAAAAAAACAACAACACTGAAGTCATAAAAGAAAACATTGATGAATTCAAATATATTTTTAAAAATCTGAGTGGCAAAAACCACGTGATATATATTCAAGACAAATGAACTGAGAATATTTACAAATATGAGAGAAAAGGGTAAATTTCCTTAACAAATCACAAAAGTAAGTAGAAAAATGAACAAATGATGTAAACAGATCGGTCACAGAAAATGAAATACAAGTGGCATTTAAATATTTATATATGTTTAACTCAGAAGAAATATAAATTAAAACTATATAGCATGGTGCTGGTTTCTATCAAGAAGTTCAAAAAGATTCAAAAGTTTTATTATACACTAGAGGCTCGTTGCACAAAGATTCATGCATAGGCCTTCCTTTCCCTGGCTGCTGGCATCAGTTTTCCTCTGGCACCCGGTACCCAGGTCTTTGGTCTTGTCGCAGCGGCAAGGCTTGGCTTCTCTGCTCCAGCTGCAGTGGAGAAGCTAAGCCTCTTCAGTCTTCAGTCATCTTCAGTCTTCCTCAGTCTTCACTTCATGCCTACATGTGCAAATTAACCATCATCTTTGTTGGGTTAATTTGCATACTCATCCTGATTGGCTGGTGGGTGTAGCAGAGAGACACCAATTTGCATGTTTCTCTTTTGTTAGTGTAGCTATTTGCTGAGTTTCTCTTAGTCATACTTTGCCATAGGGATTGCATTTTGGTACAATTCCATGTAAAGAAAAATTTGGTGATATATATTAAATTACAAATGCACATATTCTTTGATCTACCAATTCCATTTCAAGGACTTTGGTTTTACAAATATAAGTCTCTATTTTCAAAATAATATAGGTACAATATTATTCATTGTACCTATTTATTATTTGTAACAACAAAAAATTATATACATCTTCCATGTTCATTAATAGGAGGCTGATTA
This sequence comes from Murina feae, assembly GCA_004026665.1. Classification (NCBI taxonomy): domain Eukaryota; kingdom Metazoa; phylum Chordata; class Mammalia; order Chiroptera; family Vespertilionidae; genus Murina; species Murina feae. The sequence goes on from PVJC01037597.1 coordinate 2,714, forward strand.
AATAAATTATTTTTCATTTTTACAATGCTGTAGTAGAGCTATAAAAAAGTGTGTTCTTTCTGTACCAATATGGAAAAATCTCCAAGGTGTATATCCTTAGGTGAGAAAAATACAGTCTCAAATATAGTGTTTAGTACATTGCCATTTGAGGAAAACAGACAGCAATTATATTTATAGGTTTTTTGCATGATATAGATAGTTGGGTGTACTTCACATTCCTTGGAAACATACTCAGGAAACTAGAAACATTTGTACCTGTGGAGATGAGACTTGAGCAACCAGGGCTCGAAGATAAAGACAGTACTTTTCACTTTATATCTTTTTTTAAAAAAAAGACTTTATTTTTTAAAAGAGAACTTTTAGGTTCACAGCAAAATTGAGCAGCAAGTATATCATCTCATATTTACATATCCCATCACACATTACAGCTCCTCCTTTATCAAAATCCCCAAATGAGTGGTATATTTGTTATAGTTGATGAACTTGTATGATACATCATCTCCCTAAATCCATAGCTTACATTAGGGTACACTCTTGCTGTTGTACATTTGATGAGTTTTGATAAACGTATAATGACACGTATCCACTATTATAGCACAATACAGAATAGTTTCACTTCCCTAAAAACCACTATACTGTGTTTATTCATCCCTTCCTCTTCCCTAACCTCTGGTAACCACTGGTCTTTTATTGATATTTTACAGAGGGAAAGAAACATCGATGAGAAAGAAACATAGATCAGCTGCGTCCCGCACACTCCCTACTGGGGATGTGCCCACAACCCAGGTACATGCCCTTGACTGGAATCAAACCTGAGACCTTTCAGTCTGCAGGCTGACGCTCTATCCACTGAGCCAAACCAGCCAGGGCACCACTGGTCTTTTAGCTATCTCCATAGTTTTGTCTTTTCCAGAATGTCATATAGTTGGAGTCATACAATATTTATCCTATTGAGATTAGCCTCTTTCACTTAGTAATATGCATTGATGCTTCTCCCATGTCTTTTCATGGCTTGATAGCTCATTTCTTTAGTGTGAAATAATGTTCCATTGTCTGAATATAACACTGTTTATCCATTCACCTATTGAAGGACATTTTGGTTGCTTCCAGGTTTTGGCAATCCTAACTAATAAAAGCGTAATATTAAAATTAACCGTTTCTTCAGGACGCCTAAGCCACGCCCACCAGCCAATCAGAGCGACTGTATACAAATTAACCCAGCCAACATGGAGGCTGGCACTCAGGGAGCTGAGTAAACAGGCAGCGACTATTGCAGCAGGAGTGAAACTGTTTGCGGGCTGCCTGGGCTTCTCTCCGCTCCTGGGAACGTATTTGCAACATTGTTTCAATCCTAGGAGCTCAAGCAAACAGCAGGCAGGGCCTGACTTCTAATTAAACATTGCTTCATTATAGAAGCCAGAGCTGAAGCAAAGGAGGTTTCATTAACTGCCTAGGCCCCGGCTTAAAGGAACAGTGTATCAATTATAGAAGATAAACAAACCCCAGGAACCTGCTTCCAGTCAGCCTTGCTAGGACATTGGGTCAATGGGAGCTGTGGGCAGCCTGAAATTCTGAAAACAGCCATCAGCCCCTCACCCATGCTGGACACACCCCAATGGGGTGAGGGATGTTACTGGGGGGCTTGGCCAGCCTGCAAACAGCCATCAGCTTCTCACCCAGGCTGGCCAGGTACCTTAGTAGGGACCCAAAACCTGGAGGGACTGTGGGCAGCCTGAAAACGGCCCTCAGCCCATCACCCATGCTGGCCACACCCCAATGGGGTGAGGATCCACACTGGGGGTCTTGGCCAGCCTGCAAACAACCATCAGCCCCTCACCCAGGCTGACCAGGCACACCAGCAGGTGGACATCCCCAGAGGGGTCCCAGACTGCGAGAGGGCACAGGTTGGGCTGATGGACCTCCCGAGTGCACAAATTTTTGTGCACTGGGCCCCTAGTTATAAATAAAGTTGCTATAAACATCCATATCTAGGTTTTAGTGTGGACCTAAATTTTCAACTCATTTGAATAAACACCAGGGAGCACAATTGCTGGATAGTATGGTAAGAGTAAGTCTAGTTTTGTAAGAAACTACTAAACTGCCTTCTAGAGTGACTATAGTACCATTCTGAGTTTCCACTGGCAATGAATGAGAGATCCTATTGTTCCTCATCCTCACCAGCATTTGTTGTTTGTATTATCTGTATATTCTTTGAAATTTTGAACAATGTGAATATTTTAGCTCACCAAAAAATTAAATGAGAAATAAAATACAATAAAATAAAAAATAGCTTAAAATAAAGCTCAACTGTCCCTTTAAGATGCCTTCTTTTTTAAAAAAAATAAAATATGTTTTAATTGATTTCAGAGAGGAAGGGAGAGTCATAGAGATAGAAACATTGATGAGACACATTTATCGTGCCTCCTGCACACCTGCTCCTGGGGATCAAGCCCACAACCCAGGAATGTATCCTGACCAGGAATTGAACCCAGGACATCTTGGTTCATGGGACAATGCTCAATCCATTTAGCCATACCAGCTGAGCTCAAGATGCCTTCTTGATCTCCCCAGGAAAGTTGATCTATCTCTCTCTATTCCTCACTCAACTGCATCATGTTTTCTTTTTTTAAACCTTACCCCAGGATATTTTTTCCATTGGTTTTTAAAGGGAGTGAAAGGGAGAAAGGAGAGGAAGGATGTGAGAGAGAGAGGGAGAGAGAGGAAGAAAGAGGAAGAGAGAGAAAGAGGAAGAGAGAAACATCGATGTGAGAGAGATACATTGATTGGTCGGTTGCTTCAAGAACACACCCCAACAGGTGTCACAGATTAAACTGCAGTTGAGGGACATGCCCTAGGCCAGGAAATGAAACCAAGACCCTTAGATCCTCAGGTGACACTCTAACCACTGAGCAACTCAGACAGGGCTCATACATTATTTAGTTATAAGATTTTTTTATATTACATTCCATTATTACATTATTGTAAACCACTCCCATTAGATTCTGGCTTCTCCAGGGAGAGGCAGTGTCTTAATCACCTTTTTAAATTAATTAATTAATTAATTAATTAATTAATTTTGAAATATGTTCTTATTAATTTTTAGAGAGAAGGAAAGGGAAAGGGATAAAGAGATAGAAACATTAATTGGCTGCCTCCCGGGGATCAAGACCACAACCCAGGCATGTGCCCTGATCAGGAATCGAACTGGGAATATTTAACCACTGAGGCACATCAGCTGGGCTCTTAATCACCTCACTATTCCTAGTGACTTAGCCCAGTGCTTTATAGTAGCTGAATAAACAAGCTAGATTACTGTAGGTTGAAATCACTAAAAGTTGCCTTGTAACAATGAAATAAGTAGACTTGAAAACTCTCTGAGAAATTTATCTAGGGAGAGCTCAAAATGATAAGAATTAGACTTAAAAATTATCTAGAAACAGCTTGTTTTAGCAGCCAGAGGCCCTTCTTTCTTTCTCTAGGAATTTTAAATTAATTTAGTTGGCCTACTGAGTACCTCTTACATGCAATGGAATATGCTAGGTCTTGGAAGATTTGGTGATGAATGTGACTTTGAGCAGTTCTCAACCTGTGGGTCGTGACCCCTGTGGCGATCAAACGACCCTTTCACAGGGGTCACCTAAGACTATCTTGCATATCAGATATTTATTTACATTATGATTCATAAGAGTAGCAACATTACAGTATGAAGTAGCAACGACAATAATTTATGGTTAGGTCACAACATGAGGAACTGTATTTAAAGCGTCAGAAGGATGAGAACCACTGCCTTAAGGGATTTGTCATGAATAAGGAAGATGATAGTTGTTCAAAACACTACAAAGTATGATAGGAAATACAAACAATCTGGATGGTATGCAAGTGAAGATACATTTGATCTGAAGTAAGATATACTGCTAATTTATTTTATTCATTCAATTATATATACTAGCCTCTATTATGTGCCCTACACTGTTCTGTTTTGGATCATTGCAATGAACAAGACATGGAGCTTCCAGACTAGTATGAATGTATGCATGTGTTTGGTGTGCAGGAAAGGTTAAGGATAGATAATGAAAGGGGGAAAGGGAATGCAAAGAAAGAAAGTAATTAAGTAAACAATAAATAAATAAGTTTTGTTTGAAGGGAATGGTCATATAGTAGGGTTAAACATGAAAAACTAAGTAAGATAAAATAAACAGAGAGAAACAGGAAAGGAATCACTTGCTAGGAATAATGTTAAGAAAGCATTAGGTTGGAGGAAAAAATGGCAGCTGACAGGAAGAAGGTGAGGGATAGGGAGGGAGTGAGTGAGTGAGTGGATGAAAAGAGAGTGTGTGGAGGTGTATGGTGTGTGTGTGAGCAAGTGAGGGACAGTTAAATCCGGCAGGAGCAGCAGGAGCTGGCAGCCAGACTCTTTGAGACAGGGAGAGACTGCCACCACTGCACACCCCGGACTGCGGACTGCAGGACTCAGGCAGGGAGCCCAAACCATCTTGAAGGGGAGATCAGCGTCTTCTAAGAACTCATGAGCACCACCACCCAGACAGGCCTGGGACACTGCCTGCGCGACCTGGCAGCCGCTCCAGCAAAAAACCCCAGGATCTCCACCGCCTACGGAGCACGGTGCCTGCAGCAGTAAGTGCAGCCTCCCTCCCACCCCCCAGCAGCAAACCTCTGACCCCGCATTCGCACATCTCCAACTCCCAGCCTCCCACATTGGCATGTAGCAGCACACAGAGCACGCGGAGGTGTGCACGGCTCACCAGACTTTTCCGGGGAGCCTCTGAAGGACCCAGTTCGCCACTGCACTAGCGCATAACAACACACAGAGCACGCCAAGGTGCACGCAGCTCAGCAGACTTTTCCGGGGAGCCTCTGGAGGACCCAGTTCGCCATCACACTAGCACATAGCAGTGCACAGAGTGCGCCGAGGTGCGCATGGCTCAGCAGACTTTTCCGGGGAGCCTCTGGAGGACCCAGTTCGCCGCCACACTAGCTCATAGCAGCGAGGTGCGTGCGGCTCAGCAGACTTTTCCGGGGAGCCTCTGGGGGACCCAGTTCGCTGCCGCACTAGCGCATAGCCACGTGTGAGTGGCCCAGGCACGTGCGGCCCAACAGACTTCTCTGGGAAGCCACTGTGGGCCCCAGCTCAGCGCAGTCACACGTATCTGCACACAGGTCGCACATATGTGCTGCTCCATGGACTTATCTGGGGAGACACTGTGGGCCCCAGCACAGTGCATTCATGAGTATCTGTGCTGAGGTCGCCCAATTGTGCGGCTCCACAGACTTCTCTTGGGAGACACTGAGAGCGCCAGCTGGATGTGATTTTCTGTCTACCTCACAACTACAGAACTCTGGACACCATAGTCACGCCTTTCCAGAATAGAGGTCTCCTGAGCCCCAACACCCCAACAGAAGGTTCCTGAGTGCTACTGTGAGTCCCCACTGGGCACATGTGATTTCAATCAAGGGCACAAGACAGCAAAAATTGGGACAACCCCTCCACGACTGCTGACTTCTAGACACCTCAGTTGTGCCATTCCAGCTCACAGACTTACATCAAAAGAACCCAAATAGCTCAAGAAAGGAGCTACACTAGACTGCCAAACTCAGAAAACCTCAGAGGTCACACAAGTAGCACCATCCCCAAAAGAAATTGGGTAGCAAAACAATTGGAGCTACAATTAAAACATTGCAGCAAAACATGGGAAGACAAAAAGGCAATCCACAAAAGAAAGAAAAAGAAGAATCACCAGAAATGGAGTTAAATGAAATAGAGCCTACTAACTTATCAGAGAAAGAATTCAGAGTAATGGTTATAAGGATGCTCAAATGGTTGGAAGACAAATACACACAACTCAATGAGAATTATAAGGAGCTGAATGAGAATGTCACCAATATGAAAAGGAACCAAGAGGAAATAAGAACGACATAGCTGCAATAAAGAACACAATGGAAGGATTAAATAATAGACTGGAAGAGGCTGAGGACTGCATCAGCGAATTAGAAGACAAGGTAGGAAAAAACACACAAAAACAGGAGCAACTGAAAAAAAAAACTTAAAAAGCAAGAGGAGAGCCTATGGGAGCTCTGGGACAACACAAAACGAAACATTTGCCTAATAGGGGTACCAGAAGGAGAGGAGGAGAAGCAAAGAATAGAAAACCTGTTTGAAGAAATAATGACAGAAAACTTCCCTGATATTGGCAAGGAAAAAGCTACACAAGTCCAAGAAGCACACAGAGTGCCAAACAAGAGGAACCCTAAAAGACCAACACCAAGACACATCATAATTAAATTGGCAAACACCAACAACAAAGTAAGAATCTTAAAAGCTGCCAGAGAGAAACAGAAAATTACCTACAAGGGATTTCCTATTAGAATATCAGCTGACTTCTCAACAGAAACACACCAGGCAAGAAGGGAATGGAATGAAATATACAAAGTGATGCAAAGCAAGGGAATGCATCCAAGAATACTATACCCAGCAAGGCTATCATTCAAAACTGAAGGGGGAATCAGAAGCTTCACAGACAAAAAAAGGGCTAAGAGAGTTTATTACTACCAAGCCAGCAATGCAAGAAATGCTAAAGGGACTGCTGTAAAAAGAAAAAACAAAAAGACAAGAAGAAACTCAAACATTAAGGATAAAAATGACCACAAACAAATACTTTTCAATAATAATATTAAATGTAAATGGATTAAATGCTTCAATCAAAAGAAACAGGGTAGCTCAATGGATAAGAAAACAGGACCCATTTATCTGCTGTCTGCAAGAGACCCAACTCACAAAAAAGGATTCACACAAACTGAGAGTGAAGGGATGGAAAAAAATTTTTCAGGCAAATAGAAATGAGAAAAAAGCTGGGGTTGCGATACTTATTTCTGACAAAATAGACCTCAAAGTAAAGGCCATAAAAAGAGATAAGGAAGGCCACTACATAGTACTAAAGGGAGCAATTCAGCAAGAAGATATAACTCTGGTACACCTATATGCACCCATACAGGAGCACCCAAACACATAAAACAACTTCTGGAAGACATCAAGAGAGAGATTGATAGCAATACAGTCATAGTAGGGGACTTTAATACCCCACTGACACCACTGGATAAATCCTCTAAACAAAAAATCAGCAAATAAACAGCAATCCTAAATGACTCACTACATCACATGGACTTAGTTGACATCTTCAGAATATTTCACCCCAAAGCTACAGAATATACATTTTTTTCCAGTGCACATGGGATATTTTCAAAAATAGACCATATGTTAGAACACAGGCAAAGTCTCTTCAAGTTCAAGAGAATAGAAATAATAACAAGCATCTTCACAAATCATAATAGAATAAAACTAGAAATCAACTACAATAAAAATACTGGGGGAAAAATCAAACATTTGGAGACTAAATAGCATGTTATTAAACAATGAGTGGGTTACCAGAGAGATCAAAGAAGAAATAAAAAGCATCCTAGAAACAAATGACAATGAAAACACAACAATCCAAAAATCTATGGGACACAATGAAAGCAGTCCTGAGAGGGAAGTTCATAGCTCTACAGGCCTACCTCAAAAAAACAAGAGAAACTGATAATAAATTACCTAACTCTACAACTCAAAGAATTAGAAAGAGAGCAACAAGAAAAGCCCACAGTATCCAGAAGAAAGGAAATAATAAAAATCAGAGCTGAAATAAACGACATAGAGACCAAAAAAACAATACAAAGGATCAATGAAACCAAGAGCTGGTTCTTTGAAAGAATTAACCAGATTGATGAACCCCTCGCCAGACTCACCAAAAAAAATGAAGAGAGAGGACCCAAATAAACAAAATCAGAAATGAAAGAGGTGAAATAACAACTGACCCTACTGATATACAAAGGATTATCAAAAAATACAACAAACAACTCTACTCCAACAAACGGGACAACCTCAATGAAATGGACACATTCCTAGAAAAATACAAGCTTCCAAAACTCAATCAGGAAGAATCAAAAAACCTGAATAGGCCAATAACTACTGATGAAATTGAAACAGCAATCAAAAAGCTTCCAGCAAACAAAAGCCCTGGACCAGATGGCTTCACAGAGGAGTTTTACCAAACATTCAAATAAGAACTAAAGCCAATCCTTCTTAGACTATGCCAAAAAATTGAAGATGAAGGCACACTTCCAAACTCTTTCTACGAAGCCAGCATTACTCTAATACCAAAACCAGATAAAGACATCACAAAGAAAGAGAATTACAGGCCAATATGCCTGATGAACATAGATGCTAAGATCCTCAACAAAATCCTAGCAAACCGGATCCAGCATTACATTAGAAAGATCATACACCATGAACAAATGGGATTTATCCCAGGAATGCAAGGTTGGTACAATATCCACAAATCAATAAACATGATACATCACATAAACAAATTGAAAGACAAAAATCACATAATCATATTGATTGATGCAGAAAAGGCATTTGACAAAATCCAACATCGTTTCCTGATAAAAACTCTCAGCAAAGAGGGAATAGAGGGATCATACCTCAACACAATAAAAGCCTTATATGACACACCCACAGCCAACATCATACTCAATGGGCAAAAACTAAAACCATTTCCCTTAAGAACAGGGACAAGCCAGGGATGCCCACTTTCACCACTCCTGTTCAACATAGTACTGGAAGTGCTAGCCAACGCTATCAGGCAAGAAGAAGAAATGAAAGGCATCCAAATTGGAAAAGAAGAAGTGAAATTGTCATTATTCGCAGATGACATGATACTATACTTAGAAAACCCTAAAGACTCCATCAAAAAATTATTAGACCTAATAAATAAATATGGTAATATAGCAGGATACAAAATTAAATGTCAAGAAATCTATGGCATTTCTATATGCCAATAATGAACTTACAGAAAGAAAAATTAAAAAAGCAATCCCATTCACCGTTGCACCAAAAAAAATTAAGATACCTAGGAATAAGCTTAACCAAGGACACAAAAGACCTCTACTCGGAAAACTACAGGACATTGAAAAAAGAGATAGAGGAAGACATAAATGGATGGAAGAACATTCCGTGTTCATGGATTGGTAGAATCAACATCATCAAAATGTCCATACTACTCAAAGAAATCTATCGATTCAATGCACTCCCCATTAAAATACCAACAACATATTTCACAGACCTAGAAAGAACTCTCCAAAAATTCATCTGAAATTAAAAAAAAAAAAAGCCCCGAATAGCTGCGACGATCCTGCGAAAGAAGAACAAAGTAGGAGGGATCTCAGTTCCAGACATCAAGCTGTACTACAAAGCCACTATTCTCCAAACTGCCTGGTACTGGCACAAGAACAGACATATAGACCAATGGAATAGAATAGAGAACCCAGAAATTGACTCAAACCACTATACTCAATTAATATTTGACAAAGGAGGAAAGACCATACAATGGAGCCAAAACAGTCTCTTCAATAAATGGTGCTGGGAAACTTGGTTAGACCCATGCAAAAAAATGAAACTAGACCACCAACTTACACCATACACAAAAATAAATTCAAAATGGATAAAGGATTTAAATGTAAGAAAGGAAATCAGTAAAATATTAGAGGATTCCACAGGTAGCAAAATCTCAGACATAAGCCAAAAGAATTTCTTCACTGACACAGCTCCTAGGGCAATGGAAGCTAAAGGGAAAATAAACAAATAGGACTATATCAAAATAAAAAGCTTCTGCACAGCAAAAGAAACCATCAACAAAACAACAAGAAAACCCATTGCATGGGACAATATATTTGCCAATGATATCTCTGATAAAGGTTTAATCTCCAACATTTACAGGGAACTCATACAACTTAACAAAAGGAAGATAAACAACCCAATCAAAAAATGGGCAAAGGACCTAAATAGACACTTTTCAAAAGAGGACATAAATAAGGCTGAGAGACATATGAAAACATGCTCAAAGTCATTTATCATTCGAGAGATGCAAATCAAAACAATGAGGTACTATCTCACACCTGTCAGAATGGCTATTATCAACAAATCAACAAACGACAAGTGCTGGAGAGGATGCGGGGAAAAAGGAACCCTTGTTCACTGCTGGTGGGAATGCAGACTGGTGCAGCCACTGTGGAAAACAGTATGGAGTTTCCTCAAAAAATTAAAAATGCAACTGCCATTTGACCCAGTATTCCCACTTCTAGAAATATATCCCCAAAAAACCAGAAACACCAATCAGAAAGGATACATGCATCCCTATGTTCATAGCAGCACAATTTACCATAGCTAAGATTTGGAATCAGCCTAAGTGTCCACCAGCCAATGAATGGATTAAAAAACTTTGGCACATCTACACAATGGAATACTATGCTCCTGTGAAAAGGAAGGAGTTCTTATCATTTGCAGCAGCATGGATGGAACTGGAGAGCATAACGCTAAGTGAAATAAGCCAGTCAATGAAAGAAAAATACCACATGTCCTCACTCATCTATGGATAATAATAACCATTATAAACTGGTGAACAAAAATAGATACAGAGGCAGAACAGCATCAAACAATCTGTCAAATTAAAGCAACAAGGATGGGGCGGGTGCTGGGGTGGTAATAGATCAACCAAATGACTTTTATGCATGCATTTAAGCATAACCAATGGACACAAATCACTGGGGGGTAGGGGAGATTAGGGGAAAGGCAGGGGGAAAAAGAGATATTTCTACTAATCTTTGTAATACTTTATGTAATTAAAAAAATAAAAAAATAAAAATAAATAAAATTTTGATGTAAAAAAAAAGAAAGCATTAGGTTAAATGCAGGGAAAATAAGTCAATAGGAAGATGACCCATACCAAGGAAGAAAGAGATCCTATATAATAAAGAGGGAATATGCAAATTGACCATCACCCCGGTCAATTTGCACCCACAGCTGAGGCTAATTCCCATAATCAGCCTTAAGGAGCAATCAGCAGGGACCTGAGGCTGTGCGCCCACCCACCTCCTGCATGGGGCTTGACAGGGGACCTAAGGTCATGCCTTCCACCCACAGTGCTTGACAGGAGACCTCAGGCTGCTCCCCCTGCCCTGGCACCAGGCCAGAGGAATTCAGGCTGCACCCTCTTCCCTGGTGCCAGGCCGAGGGACCTCAGGCCATGCCCCCCACCCTGGCCGCAGGCCAGGGGACCTGAGTCTGTGCCCACTACCCAGCGGGACTTGACGGGGGCCCTCAAAGTGTGTCCTCCACCCTGGTGCTGAGCCAGGGAACCTCAGGCCATGCCGCCCACCCCAGCACCAGGCCAGGGGACCTCAGACTGTGCCCCCTGCCCCAGCGCCAGGCTGGGGGGTCACAGGCCACTCCCTCCATCCAGCAGGGCTTGATGGGGGACCTCAGGCCATGCCCCCCTGCCCTGGCACGCAGAGGACCTGAGGCTGCACCCCTCACCTGGCAGGGCTTGACAGGGTGGGATTGGCCGGGTCTGGATCTAGCCCAATGAAGGGGGCCATCCAGGTTTAGGTCTCGAGCGATTTTGAGGTGCACGTGTGTTGTTAAAGACTTGACTCTGGGTTCCATGGTGCACCCCAGATTCTGACAGGAGGAAGATTTTCGTATATGTTTTACTAATTTTCTTTAATCTCTGACACCTTTATTATAGAGAAGGGGCAAATAGCAATATTAAAATATTTCCTCTAATTAATCCCCTTTTAATGTGCATGAATTTCGTGTGCTGAGCCACTAGTATAGAAATAATGTTATAAGAAGATCTGGACCAGAGTAAAAAAGAAATAACCATGTTACAGTCAGTGACTACTATTTTAGTGCTCTGATTTCTCATATATTTTAAAGTTGGAAATGAGTTACTTGATTTTTATTTCTGCACGTCAATTCATGGCATTCTACCTAATTTAACACTTTACTTTAGGTTCTTTTAAAAAATCTTTGAAATAATTATATGTTTGAATTGACTTTAAGATATTTTCTGATTTATGACATGTTGATATGTCATGCATGTTATATGACACATACAGAATAATCTCTTATATAAAAGGCCCGTGGCCATGACGCCATAATGCCATCATGACCAAACAAAGAGTCACTCTCATGGCAGGTAGGACAGGGTGCAAGCTGTTAGCAGTGAGTGCTACCAGTGGCAGAGGGCAGGGCAGTGAGCTACAAGCAGCAATGGGCGAGGTGGCCAGCTGAGGCAAGCGGAAGTGAGCTACTCATACAGGATTTCATACATGCTGGGTCTCTAGTAATAAATATAATTTCATGTCAGATGATAAATAATATTATGAAAGAATGCTAAATGATTGTTGGTGGTTTACAAAACTAGTCACCTTATGGGATAGAGAGAAGTAGGGGGTCTTAATATATACCACAGGACAAGATTTGACTTTTGGGTGGTGGGCACATCTGTTATAGATCTTGTAACATAGAAACCCACACCTAAAACCTATATGTTCATGTTGACTAATGTCACACCAATAAATTTAATTTTTTTTTAAATAAAGCTAGTCATCCTAGGAGTATCTGCTTTGGTGTGAAACATGCTCTATGTTGATGTGTTAGAAAAAAAATAGAATCTTTTAATATATAATCATGCTTTTAATACTGTAAATTTTAAAATTTGTCATCTTTAACTTTTTTCTTCAATGTCTTATAGACTTTTTATTTAGTTCTTTTACATCCTTGGTTAAATATATTCTTAGCTATTTTTTATGTGATTGTAAGTGGGATTTTTTTAAAACTTATCTTTCTGATAGTTTGATATTGGTATATAAAAATGCAACCAATTTCTGAGTGTTAATTTTGTATACTGCTAAGTTCATTTATTCTAATAGTCTTTTGTTGGACATTCCCCAATTAGAGTTCTCTATATAAAATACCATGTCATCTGCAAACAATGATAGCTTTACTTCTTCCTTTTCAATTTGTCAGCTTTTATTTCTTTTTCTTGTCTGTTTGCTACAGATTTAAATACTATGTTGAATGAAAGTGGTGAAAGTGAACATCCTTGTCTTGTTCTTGATCTTAAATAAAAAGCTTTTAACTTTTTACCACTTAGTATTGTGTTAGCTGTGGGTTTGTCATATATGGCATTTATTTAGTTGAGGTATGTCCCTCTAATATTACTCTTCTGAGAGTTTTTAAAAAATTTTAAATTGATTTTAGAGAGGAAGAAAGAGGGGGGGGAGAGATACAAACATCAATGATGAGAGAGAATCATTTATTGGCTGCCTCCTGCATGCCCCCCATTGGGAACTGAATCCAAAACTCTGGCATGTGCCATGACCAGGAATTTAACTGTGACCTCCTGGTTCACAAGTAGATGCTCAACCACTGAGACATTCAGGCCAGGCCACTTTGTTTTTGATTGGAATATTTATTCTATTTACTAGTATATTTAAAGTATTTATGGCTAGGTATGTAGTTATTGCCATTTTATTGATTGTTTTCCAATTAAATTTTTTTTTTTTAAGAGAGAGAGGAAGGGAGGGGGATAGAAATAGAACCATCGTTGAGAAAGAAACATCATCAATTGGCTGCCTCCTGATTCTCCCTGCACACCTCTTAATGAGGATGGAGCTCGCAACCTGGGCATGTGCCCTGACTGGGAATCGAACCAGAAACCTTTTGGTTCATGAGTAGATGCTCAATCACTGAGCAACACCAGCTGAGCTCTGATTTTCCTTCTCTGTTCTTTTCTTATTTTCTTGCTCTCTTCTCTTTTCTATAGTGTTATATAAGTGATTCCACTTTATTTCTTGTATATCTTTTATAGATTATTGGTTTATAGTTACAATGTGCTTCATATATACCATGCTATGGTTTTAGTAGTCCATTTTAAGTTGATCATTGCTTCAGTTCTAACACACTCTAAAATCTCTACAATTTTAGAGCTACCATATGATGTAGCAATCCCTGTTCTGGGTATCTAACTGAAAATTTTGAAAACATCTACCTATCCTATATAATAAAAGGGTAACATGCAAATTGACACTAACAGCAGAACAACTGGGAATGACTGCTCACTATGACACACATTGACCACCAGGGGGCAGAAGTTCAATTCAGGAGCTGCCCCTGGTGTCAGTGCACTCCCACAGGGGGAGCTCTGCTCAGTCACAAGCCAGGCTGCTAGCTGCCAGTATAGCAGTGGTGGTGGGAGCCTCTCCTGCCTCCTCAGCAGCGCTAAGGATGTCCGACTGCAGCTTAGGCCTGTTCCTCGCTGGCAAGTGGACATTCTTCAGGGGCTCCCGGGCTGCCACAGGGATGTCTGACTGCCAGCTTAGACCCAATCACCTGGGGAGTGGGCCTAACCAGTAGGTGGACATCCCCCAAGGGTTCCCAGACTGCAAGAGGGCACAGGCCGAGCACAAATTTTTGTGCACTGGGCCTCTAGTCCTATCTAATAGAAGAG
>PVJC01037598.1:0-17127 GCA_004026665.1 Murina feae
GCGCGCGCCTCCGTACCTCTGTACTTTGCTTCCGCTGCTGCTCTGAGTCTCAGACTCTTCTCTGGTTGTAGGATTTTCACTCAGCCAGCCGTCCTGTGGGTGCGAGTGGTGTCCGTGTGTTCTTTTCGTGGTTTTTCTGAAATAGTTGTTCACAGCTGCATATACGGTGTTTACCCTATGCCGCCATCTTGTTTCTCTCTAGTCTATTCTTTGGTTACCCTTCATACACTATATTCATAATTAACTCATGAAAAACATTTTGATTTTCTTTATTTCTTTTTTTAAACATTTGATCTTCCTCCCAATTCCCTGACTTCCAGGAGAACTAAGACAATAAAATATACAGAAAGCTCTGCCAGGGCATAAGCTGAGACAGGCTGTAGGCACCTGGAAGAGAGGCCTGGACCAAGGGACATAGGAGCAAGGCTGCATGCTCAGAGCACCTTCCTCATAGAAAATATGGAGTTAAAGTGTCTTTTGGTTTGATGTAAGCAAACTTATCAGTAAACCACGAATTATTAGTCATAAGCACTATGGCCACTGCATATACTTACAACATATAAATACTTACTTAGCACCTTTGTTGTGAAGGCACCATGATTTCAGGGTACAAGGAAACATTGAACTCTTCTTCCCTATAATAAACTTCAAATCTAATGTGATATAGATCCAATATGTCACCCGATAAGAAGCCATCATCAAGGGCTGTAAAAACCAGTTAGTGCTTCATAGAGAAGGATGAACCTGATCTGACCCCTGGAGAAAGGGTCAAAAGTTTAATGAGCATAAAGAAAAGGAAATATTTTAGGTGATAGATACTATATGAATATAATTCTTTAATGTGAAATTCCACTTTTTATGGCTCTTTTCAGTTTATTGCATGAAGGAGTTATATAAGTTCAAGTTAAAAGCAGACCCCCAAATGGTTACATTATATAAGCTGTGAGGTTTTTAAACCTGTGGACAAGGGACAGAAAGGAAATTCTACTCATTGCAAAGAAATCCTCACTTAAGCTTTAGTGAGCCAAAAATGCATGAATCTTCAGGTGGTTGTCCTTAGTCAGTCCGGTCTCTATGAGGAACTGGCATATGTTCTTGCACTGGTCACCCTGCAGCTGAATTATTTCTCCATATCCTGGATGCTCCATGACAGTAGCATTGCAGGCAAATTTCGTCTTAAAGGCCTTCACTAGTTTCATTTTATTGTAATCACCAGCGATCCTTTGGACAGTGTTAAGGGTCTTCCTGCCATTTCTCTGTTGAATTTTTATATGGATACTAGAGGCCGGTGCACAAAATTTGTGCATGAGGGAAGGGGAAAAGGGGGGAGGGCCCCCTCAGCCCAACCTGCACCCTCTCCAATCCAGGACCCCTTGGGGGATGTCCGACTGCTGGTTTAGGCCCAGGGATCAGGCCTAAAACAGCAGTCAGACATCTCTCTCACAATCCTGAACCACTAGCTCCTAATTCCACACCTGCCTGCCTATTAGGTTGCCCCTAACTGCCCCCAGCTGTCGGCCAGGTCACCACCAACTTCCGCCTCCCTGCCGGCCTAGTCGCTCCTAACTGCCCCCCCCCCCCCCCACCAGCCTGGTCACCCCTTATTGCCCTTCCTGCCAGCCTGGTCGCCCCTAACTGCCCCCCCTGCTGGCCTGGTTGCCCCACACAGCCTGCTTATTCAGTCATTTGGTTGTCCCTCACTAACCCCTCTTCCAGCCTGGTCATAGGCAGCCATCTTGTGAGGGTGTAAGGGTTAATTTGCATATCACTTCTTTATTATATAGGATACTAGTACTAGTAGTCCTCAGTGACAATGGGAAGCAGATCATGACCCTGACTTATTTTTTTTAAAAATCAGCAAAGGGGTGGAAGGAGTGGAGGTTCTGATAGCGGACATACTATATAATTCCTTTTCCTGGGTGGAAACGGCTTGTGGAAGGCTGTGGCAAAAGAAGGTGTGCAGGGTGAACAGAGTGTCCAAAAGCGAGGGGGTTCAAGAGGAGGTTGCTGAGTCCTCGCCAGCAGTGCAGTCACTCAATGTGAAACTCCATTTAAAAACTAGGTTTCATCATTATTTTATAAACAAAGAGATCACTCAAGTGATGTTTGAGTACCTACTGTCTGCAAAGCGCTATGCAAGGTAGGAAGAGGGGGATCTAAACATGAATGGGATGTGATCCCTGCCCTGTAGGAGACTGCAATATAGTGGAAACATCAACATGTTAAATACCTGACTCATAGCTTAAAGAATGAAGGAAGCTGAGAGAGCTGCAACCCTAAGCTTGGAACAAAATGTCCTGACCATTACATGGTTGTGTGGTTAGTCTTTCTCCAGAACATCACAAATCCCTTTAATGGCAAATGTGGACAAAATGTTATAACTATGGATGACATCAGGTGAATAACAGAGCTACATAAATCCACCGATTTGCATTACTGAACGGTGATACCATGTTTTATTGTATCATCATCTTTATCATTACTTTTGCAGTAACTAGCTTTTGTCAGTTCCTTATTTCAGCTATGAGATCTTTTTGTTCCTGTAAAAGCATTACACAAGTTGTGTAAGAGGGATCTAGTATTATTCAATGCAACTTTCTCATTGTATAAATTAGGCGGCTGGGCCGTGTTAAAGAAATTGCTTAAAGATCATGAGGCTCTTCCTTTCATTCATTTCTTTAATGAGAAAGGCACTTATATTTAAGTTTTATATTATAACTAGAGGTCTGGTGCATGAAATTCATGCATGGGTTGGGGTTGTCCCTCAGTCCGGCCTGCATCCTCTCTAATCCAGGATCCCTCAGACATCCTTCTCGCAATCTGAGACTGCTGGCTCCTAACGGCTCATCTGTCTGCTGGCCTAATCCCCCTAACTGCTCTCCCCTGCTGGCCTGATCACTCCAAACTGCCTCTGCCTTGGCCTTGCCACCATGGTTTTGTCCAGAAGGATGTCTGGTCTAATTAGCATATTACCCTTTTATTAGTATAGATTTGTCATTTTGAGTCATATTTGGACTAGCTTATGACTAATCCAGGATGGGACATCTGTGACAGTTAGCGCTGATATGATTAAGTGCTCTGAGAACTTCTGTTGCCCATCCTCACAACCCCACTCTTAGTGCAACACTTTCTTTCCATGCCAGTTAAAAAAGAACCTTGATTATTTTTCCAAGAGAACATCAATACTCTCGAATGCAATAATACATAAGAAATTTGAAGTTACTTTTTATTATTATATTTTACCTTTTTTTCCAAGCTTCAAATCTAAATGACACCCAGTTGGACTGGGTAATGTGCTTCTGAAGAGAAGCATATTAAGTTTGAATGTTGGGAACTTTAGAAGAACTGAGGTTTCTTTGTTTCCCCAAGCCAATCCTTTTTTAGCCCTTATGTACTAAAGTTTTATCTGCAAACTGGAATTTTGCAATGAATTGTTTCAATTCAACAAGTACACATCAACCTCCTACAACGTGGACTGTTTTGTGCTTAACACCAAGAACGCATTAAGAACGCACACATGGTCCCACACTCTCAAATTGTTTATTAGATACTGAGAAGTGTTTCATGGAACAGACGTTCATGAAAGATGAATAGGTGCTGTTAATTTTGCATAATGTAAGTAAATTGTTGTTTTTCTTCTTCCTTAAATGTAGCTAAAGTTAACAGGGGCTTATGAAAAGCCACTGGTGATCCCCATGTATGTGCCACATAGAAAATTATGATGAATCATTGTAGGAGTTCTATGCCACTGAAGCAAGCACCCCCCTTCCTTAAACAAAAAAATTAAGAACCCAACCCAGGTGTATGAATTAATTCCCAAGAAAATAAATGTAAATGAGAGGATTACTTAAGATGATATATAGTGGTTTTCACCGCTTATAGTAAAGATACCATTTTAAAGAATGAGATGAAACAAAATAAGAGAAAGTTCTGATGACAGCTACTTAATTGCATTCTTTTTTTTAAAATACTGGGAAATTTTTGTTTAATGTTGAATGCTATTATTCTTAACTGGCTGCTCTCCTGCATCACTCAAAATATGAAAAGACACATTATCTTGTGGAAAAATCACAACTTAATATAGCAGAATGTGATCTAATCAGATTGCATCATCAACTTTTTAATGTATTTTCACATTCATGAATACAAGAAAGAGTATCATGTATCAGAGGAGCTTGATGAATATTTGACTCTACATTTCTACAGCAGGCAATAGGTTAGTTGGATTTTTTTTACCTTTTTTATGTTTTGACTATCAGTGCAACAAAAATAAAGTGCATTTTACTTGTGTTCACATTAAAAAATATTTTTCTTCAGACCTTAATTACCAAAGTCACCTTGGCACCAGAAAGATGGCAGTACCCTCACAGTATTAGACGTTACTAAATCAGAAACTCATGTTCTATTCATCTGAAAAGAAGCAGTTTCACATCGGGGAGCACAGAATGATGAGGTTGGAACTAAAGTTTAGCTATCTCTCACAAAATTGTCCTCTTAAATATGAGAAACGAGTGTGTTCCAAATGTTTGTGCTTAAAACTAGGAATAAAAGTCTGATTGCTGCTTTCAAATTGTTGCTATAGACCTGGCCTGGTGGCTCAGTGGATTGGAGCATTGTCCCATACACCAAAAGGTTCTGGGTTTGATTTTTGTCAGGGCACATACCTAAGTTGTGTTTGACCCCTGGTAGTGGTGTATATAAGAGGCAACCAATTGATATCTCTCTCTCTCTCATTGGTGTTTCTCTCTCTCTCTCTCTCTCCCTCTTCCTCCCTCTCTAAAACCAATAAAACATACCCTCAGGTGAGGATAAAAAAAAGAAAATCTACATATATAAAAGCCTAAGCGACCATTAGGATGGAACGACTGGAACAACCAGTTGCTATGACACACACTGACCACCGGGGGGGGGGGAAGGGCAGATGCTTAATGCAGGAGCTGCCTCCAGCCTGCAGGCCCCAATCGCCAATGGAGGCCTGCCAGCTAACCTCCCAGTCCCTCCCCCTGGCCAGCAGGCCCCAATCACCAAATTGGGGCTGAGACCTGGGCTGGGATGCAGAACTAGGAGTGGGTGGCAAGGGAAGGAGGAGGCAGGAAACCTGATGGCCCTGATTGTTGGCAAGGCCTAGGGATCCCGTGCATTCACAAATTCCACGCACAGAACCTCTAGTAGTTACTATAAAACTCTCTTGCTCGTAGAGATGAGCTAGCTTATAGCAGACATTTTGCTCTCTGGTTATTTATACTGATCTCCATAGTGATAATAACTAACTTCCTACACAAGAGTGCTTTGTTAACAAAGGATAGCACTAGAAATCCAGTGCACTTAACTAAACGCCAAATATCATTATTGACCTTCTGTCTGCACCACCACCCCCCTTTTGCTCCTCAGAGCACCTGTGGCAACGTTGGTATAAGGGCATATGTGTTAATTGTCCACTCTATACTTAATGTGATCTCACAATATCTATGGCTATTAACAGCAGAGTGATTAGAAATCCTGAGGAGGTCTAGATAGGATGTGTATTTAGGGTGAGAAATGAAAGAGTTTCCTTAGTACTGCTAGCACCCACTGAGTGTTAACATCATTGGAAGACAAGCAATTGAAGCAAGAGAGAGAAACTTCTTAAAGACCCATTTGATGTCCCTCAATTTCATTTCAACTTCAGCAAACATAGAAATGGCTAACACGATAAAAACACTGAAGAAAACAAAACTGAATCCTTGGTGAGTTCAGAGCTGATCACTTTACATCTCCGATTTGATCCTTTGATCCTTAATCTATGAGCACATGCAATTTATTTTAAATCCTCTTCTCATTCTGAAAGAAAATACTTCCGTGTTTAAGGAGAAAATAGGAGAGAGAGAGCTTTTTGCGGTCAGCAATTCTCAAATGAACAAAATATAGACGTTTTATTCTTCCATCCACTAGGGCACTAGCCTACTCTTTATTAAATATCTGTGGACTGAAAAGACTATATAATTGTTCTTACAGCTAGATTTTTATCTCCATTGTTCAAATCAGATGATGCTACTGTGTAAAATGATGCTATCAACCATGATTATTATCTGTCTGAGTGGGTGTTGCTGAAAAAACCGATACTGGATTACTCTACAGTTACTGGATGCGGTATTTTTCCCAGTTAAGAATTAAGGTCCTGGCCAGCGTGGCTCAGTTGGTTGAGTGTCATCCCATGCACCAGAAGGTCACCAGTTCGATTCCTGGTCAGGACACATGCCCCTGTTTTAGGCTTACTCTCCAGTGGAGAACATGCAAGAGCAACTGGTTGATGTTGCCCTCTCCCTTTCTTCCTCTCTGTCTAAAACCAAGAAGAACATATTTTTAAAAAAAGAATTAACCTTTGAAGGCCATATATCTGCAACTTACTCTTAAATGGCTCAAAAAAAGTATGTATGGAAAATATATATAGAAGTGCAAAGACTGAGGATTTTTTGACGACTCATGCAACTTTAAAATAATTCATTTATATATTAATTAAAATTATGATCCTAAATTATTATAAAACGTATACTCAAACTTTAAAAATTCTATACATTTTGTTTAATAGCAAAACTTGTGTTCTATTCTCATTAGATGAAATACTAGAAAACAGTTTTTTATATTTTTATTCAGTAACTAGGTTGTCAGAATAATTAATACCAAAAAGTGAAATGCCAGAGCACCCTTCTAGTTGCTAGATAAGATGCTAACTGATTTATGAAACAATAAAGCCAATTTGATTTTTACAAACAACAATGGCATTTTAATCTTTAAGTAAAATTCTCCAATTTTACCCCTTTGTTAATAGCAAAATTAACTACATTGCACAACTTTTATTCCCGACCCAACTCTTTGACTGTAAGCAATTTCCTCAACCTCTCTGGATCTAGCCTCTTTATAAAAATTAAAGGAGTTCTATGAAACTGTCTTTGAAGTTCTGTCTAGCACTGACATTTACTATAAATTCCTTTTTACAAATATGGAAATAAAAGTTCTAATTGTAAGTGACTTTTCAGGAGTCGCATGATAAGAAGAAAGCCTGAGTTTAAGAGTTAATTAATCATATCCAGTCTGGATACAGATACCGACAAGGAGCCCATTGTAGAAAAGCCGTCAAACTTCCCAGGCACATCTGCTGGTGAGGATCTGTCCTTGAGGGGTCAGTTGCCAACGCTCATCTCACTGTTAAATGGGAGGGCTGGGGCGCTATGGACTCTCCGGTTTGGTCCTGGGAACTTTTTCTGTCAGACGCTACAACACTCCTGGAGATCAGAGTAGGAAGGAAGAGGCCCAGAGTCAACATGATCTCGAGAGAGACTCGGGACAGGAGATGACTTGGCCCTAGCATTGTTGCTACAATAGTCTTTGTGTTTTGTTACCCTTTGTAGCTACACAAACGCTTTCTTGTTAGAAAGCGTGTTACTAGTAGACTCATTTTATCCCTGCCCTTTTTATGCGATTTTAATTATGGGGAAGCAATTCAAAAGATTGACTACTGATCTCTGGCTCATCCGCATGAGGTAAAAGATCTAAGATTTCTTTGTTGTAGGTTTACCCTGCAATAAGGCAGTATCCTGGCCTACCGTGTCTATATCTCTAAAACAGAAAAGGAGAAAGGAAGAAAGGACAAACTCTGTGGGTTAGGTTTTCTTTATACAGAAATGCACTATTTTTGTTGGAAAGTGGATACTTATAATCTGATAATGGCAAACATATGCATAGTGTTTACACTATCAGGCTCTGTTCCAAGCACCTCACAGGTGCTGACTCATTTAATCCTCACAATTTATGGGATAATTATACCGTTCTTCCCATTTTATAGAGGAGGAAACCAAATGCAAGGAAGTTGAATAGCGTGCCCAGAACATACATTTAGTAAGTGGGAGAGTTAGTTGGGCCCAGGCAGCCTGGCTCCAAGGTCCATGCTCACTCGCTCCGACTGAGGCCCGGGATTGAACCTGTAACTGAGGTACATGCCATTGACTGGAAATTGGACCCAAGACCCTTCAGTTCCCAGGCCGACACTCTAACCACTGAGCAACCAGCCAGGGCCAAAGACTCTATAGTTTTAATAAGCATCCCAAGTGATTCTAATTTAGGGGATACAGTACCATACTGAGAAATACTGACTCCTAAGAAGGATTCTTTCTTCTGAGAAAAAAGCATTTTATTCATCTACTCAAGAAGCATTTAATTAAGTACAAACTGTAAATTCAGAATTGTATTAATTCTAAAGTTGGTATACGTGAGACTACTTCAATTATTGAGTCCTTGACATGAATGAACTTTTACTCTTATTGCAAAGGCAAAACATACTACACATTAGTTAATTTTAACAATTCAATAAGCATTTTCTGAACACGTAACATGTCAGTCATTAAACTAATTTCACGTTATTTAATTAATTTATCCATTCATTTATTTAATTACTTTGATGAACCCACCACACTGTACAAAGAAGCCTAAAACATTAACTCAAGGCATTTACTCAAGGCAAGAAAACAATACACATATGCAAACTAAAATACAAAGTTTAATATGAACAAAAATATTTAAAATTGCATACAGAAATTCATATAAAAAGTGGAGGGAGGGCTTGGAAAATATTAAGTATAGTACTCAGTAAATGTGGCTTTGATGAATGAATATAAGATTAGAGTACCATAGTAAGACAAGTTTCTAGCAGAAGCAATGGGCATCGACTGAGAACTAGCAAAGGTCAGCCTGGTGGAGCAAATGACATTAGAAAAGATTCAATGGCAAAAAAAAAAGGCAGGATGTAGAGTTTCAACAGATTGGCTTGGTTTAGAACAAAAGGGTTAGTTGGTGGGTGAAAAGGAAGAGTGTGAGGTTTGATAAAGTATGGTACATTCTGATACAAGTCAAACTGTCATAACAAATTAAAACATTTGAAACACCCTAAGTATAACAGTTTTGTTCTTAGGACTTGTACTTCTTTTCTTGTAAGTAATATTTTGTACATAAAGGGAAATGCCATCAAGATGATAAAGCAAAATGTAATGGTATAGGCAATGTCAGGGATGGAACAAATCTGAGAGATTATCTCTTCTAATTCAACCCTTCTTTTACCAGAAGTGAGGTCAAGGATCCAGGCAAGGTAGGCTATCTAGGATATTGAGGAAGCCAGGGGAGGCTGCTGCTCACTTACCAACATTTGATGGAGTCTTTAACGTTTACAACTCTACCTGAATATCATGATTATAATTATTTGATGATCAATATGAAAAATGTGAAACGTATAAAAATTACAAAAAGAAAAGATAAAGACAGCATCTAATAAAAGAGTAATATGTCAATTGACCCTCACTCCAAGACACCTAGGCCACGCCCACCAGCCAACCAGAGTGACTATGCAAATTAACCCAACCAACATGGCAGCCAGCAGCCATGGAGCTGGAATAAGCAGGAAGCTTTCATTAGGCCAGCTGGGCCTCTGCTCAAAGCAACAATGTTTCAATTATAGAAGATAAATAAACCCCAGAAACCTGATTCCAGTCAGCCTCGCTGGGAAGTTGGGTTAATGGGAGCTGTGTGCAGCCTGAGCTGGAATAAGCAGGAGGCTTGCCCCAGCGATGAAGGAAGCTAAGGTTCCTGTCTGCCTAGGCAGGCTGTGGCCTCTGCTCATGGCAACAAAGTTTCAATTATAGAAGATAAACAAACCTCAGTTACCTGCTTCCCACCTTGGGCTCAAGGAAGTTCTGGGAGCCTGGACTGTCAGGGGCAACCTGACTTGGGCTCTGGTTAAAGCAACAAAGTTTCAACTTTAGAAGTTAAATAAATCCCAGCCAGCCTTGCTGCAAACAGCCATCTGCCACTCACCCAGACTGGCCAGGCACGCCAGCTGGTGGACATCCCCTGAGGGGTCCCAGACTGTGAGAGGGCACAGGCTGGGCTGAGGGACCCCCCAAGTACACAAATTATATAGAAAATGTTGAAATCTAAGGGTTTGACATTTAGACCTGTCTGAATCAGGGCAGTAACTGATGGAAATGAGAGGAGAGTTCAAGAGATATTGCAGTTGAAAAGATAATAGTACTGTCCAGCCAGGTATGCTTCAGTGGTTGAGCGTTAACCTATGAACCAGGGGGTCATGGTTTGATTCCAGGTCAGGGCACATGCCCAGGTTGTGGTCTCAATCCCCAGTAGGAGGCATGCAGGAGGCAGCCGATCAATGATTCTCTCTCATCATTTGATGTTTCTATCTCTCTCTCACTCTCTCTTCCTCTCTGAGGTTAATAAAAAATATTTTTTAAAAAAGGTAGTAGTACTTTTTCAAAGCGACTGCCTACATTAGGAAGCCAATAGATAAAATAAAGCAAAAGAACGAAACCCCAAACCCCCAGTATGAATCTGAACATCAGACCTAAAGTTTTCAGTTGTATAAAGTGAAAAGTGATAGCATTAAAACATATTTCATTAATATGTAATTTTTAAAAAAGTAATTCTTTGCAAGATGAAAACTTCTGGAAATTGATTTTAAAACCTTGTGAATATACTTAACTACTAAGCTGTATACTTTAAAATGGTTAAGATGGTAAAATTTCTTTTTAAAAAATAAAAAAATAAGTGTCCATAATTTTTTTAAAAGCTATTATTTTTATTAATTTGAACTTTTGCCCCATCTACTTTGGAGTTTTATCAGCTATTTATATTGCAGGAACACAGATCCACTCAGGTCACCTCAGTTAATGGGAAGTCTATTTTAAGGAATCACGTGACAGCAAAAGAGATAAGAATATCATAGGAACCTAAGAATAGCAGTATGATTGGGCTTCTGTTGAGAACTAAAATGAACATGGAACTGGACAAATCCCATGCACACCTAAAGACTGCGCTAACTTGTCACTCTGGCCTGATGCTGGAATGCAGTACTCCCCAACCACAGGCTGTCACTGTTCCTCTCTATCTCTGTGACTACCGGCCAACCACTTCATTTAGTTATAGTTTCTGCTTATTCATAGTCTCTCTATAACCAACGTTTAGCTTCTCTCCTCGCAATCAACAGACTGATTGTATCCCACTTAAAATTCTTGAAAGAAAAAAAAAATCTAACTGGCATAGTTCAATTTTCTTTTTATCCCAAATTTAAAAAATATATATGTTTTCATTGATTTTAGAGAGAGAGGAAAGGAGAGAGAGATTGGTTGCCTCGTGCACACTCCCTCCTGGGGACAGAGCCCGAACTCAGGCATGTGCCCTGACAGGGAGTGGAAACAGTGACCTCTTTGGTGCATGGGTGGATGCCCAACCACTAAACCACACTGGCTTAGCTCAATTTTCCACTTAATTGTGAGTCAGAATTACCTGGAGAGTGTGTTAAAGCATAAATTATTGGGCTCCATTCCCAGCATTTCTGATTTAGTAGACTTGGTTAGGGCCTGAGAATTGGCATTGTAATAGTATCCCAGGTAATTCTGACTACACAGACCACAGCCTGCTTAATCACTCTCATCTGTTTGGACAGAGGAGCTGGGGCTCTACCTCATGTCGCTAATAGTATACTTCTGAACTAACACTCATAATTGGGAGACTTTTAATAAAAGTTTTTTCTCTTTTAGGCCTCCTCATTTATAAAGTCACCCGAGTCCTATCCCTTTTTCTTTTTTATAAATCATTTAAAAAATTTTTTTCAATTATAGTTGACATACAATATTATATTCATTTTAGGTGATTAGACAATATATAACTTACTGAGTGATCATCCTGATAAATCTCGTATTCATCTGACACCATACATAGCTATTACAATATTACTGAGCAGATTTCCTAAACTGTACTTAACATCTCCATGACTATTCTGTTACTACCAATTTGTACTTCTTTTTTTAAAATATATTTTATTGATTTTTTTACAGAGAAGAAGGGAGAGGGATAGAGAGTTAGAAACATTGATGAGAGAGAAACATCGATCAGCTGCCTCCTACACACCCTCTAATGGGAATGTGCCCGCTACCAAGGTACATGCCCTTGACTGGAATCGAACCTGGGACCTTTCAGTCCGCAGGCCGATGTGCTAGCCACCGAGCCAAACTGGTCAGGGCCAATTTGTACTTCTTAATCCCTTCACCTTTTTTACCCATTCCCAAACTCCCTTTCATCTGGCAACCATCAAAATGTTCTCTGTATCTATGAGTCTGTTTTTGTTCTGCTTGTTCATTTAATTTGGTTTTTAGATTCAGTCATTAATAGATAGTAAGTATTATTGCTTTTTAAAAATATTTTTTAATTTTAATTTTTTATATTTTTATTTATTTCAAAGAGGAAAGGAGAGGGAGTTAGAGATAGAAACATCAGTGATGACAGAATCATTGACTGACTGCCTCCTACTCCCAACCCAGGTATATGTCCAGATCAAAAATTAAACTGTGACCTCCTGATTCATTGGTTGATGCTCAACCACTGAGCCATGCCAGCCATGCCTTATTGCCATTTTATTGTTCATATTTGATAATTTATTTTTCTTCTTAGAGAAGACCCTTTAATACTTCTTGTAATATTGGTTTGGTGGTAATGAACTCCTTTAGCTGTGTCTTGTCTGGGAAGTTCTTTATCTGTTCTTTGATTCTAAATGATAGTTTTGCTGGGTAGAATAATCTTAGCTGTAAGTCTTTGCTTTTCATCACTTTGAATATTTTATGCCAATTCCTTCTGGCCTGCGAAGTTTCTGTCGAGAAATAAGCTGACAGCTTTCTGGGAGTCATCTAGGCTCTTACTTGTAGTAATTTGGATTTTTCTCTTATCTGTTCCTCTTCTCTCTTCTCCTCATGCTACTCCATTTAATTAGAAGCCAATTCTATCACATTATCATAAAGGCTACTGAACCCTAACTATAAATCACAGGATACTTCTCTACCTATCAATATTGTCATGATGTTCCAAGCTGTCATTTACTTTTGACCTATACCAGTATTTCTCAAAATTTTTTTATGAAAGTAGCTCTAGCCCTAACCAGTTTGGCTCAGTGCATAGAGCATCGGCCTGTGGATGGAAAGGTCCCAGGTTCAATTCCGATCAAGGGCATGTACCTTGGTTGTGGCACATCCCTAGTAGGAGGTGTGCAGGAAGCAGCTGATCGATGTCTCTCTCTCTCATCGATGTTTCTAACTCTATCCCTCTCCCTTCTTCTCTGTAAAAAATCAATAAAATACATTAAAAAAAAAAAAAAAAGAAAGTAGCTCTAACCCAGTGGTTCCCAATGTGGTGCACACACCCCACAGGAAGGCAATTTGATTTTTAAGGGGGGCAATTTAAGAATGAGTTATTAACTGAATTTTTTTACAGTTTTTATGGTTCTAGGGGCCTCATATATACAATATATAAATGTATATTGTGACATATTTATTTATTTCAGTTCTCTGTTATATGTTTTGAAACTTTGCTATTTTTTCACATCACTTCATATTATTGTTTTAAAACAATTTCTTTTTTTTTTTTTTATGCGTGAATGACATTTTATTTACATTTAAAAGTCTCTCCCTGCCCCTGTGCTCTGGTCTGTGGGTGGCACACACTGGACTTAGTGTAGGCTCTGTGGAGGGAGGGAGGGAGGTGGTGAAAAACCTCTTTCCACAGAAAGGCAAAACCCCAATCTCTCCAGGTCTTGTTTCTGAAAAGATAGTTATCTCCTGGGTGTTCTGTGCTTTCTATCCCGACATCGTTTGCTGCTGCTTGGTGTGGGGGACATTTCCCAGTTCCCTGGAGCCTCCTGGGATGAGCTGAGACTCCTTGGGATATGGTTTATGGCAGACAGGACGTGAGGAAAGCCTGCCTGCTCTGCCCTGGATGTCCAGGTTGGCACTGAGTCCCAGAAGGTGAGGGCCAGGCTGTGTGGTGCCACAGCCAGTGATGCCACCACCACGAGTGAGGCAGGGTAGGGGAAGTGACAGCAAACTGTCCCCAGTCCAGCAGTGAGTCGGGTGGAGGGACTGATTCCAGTGTAGCGAGGAGGCTGCAGATCTAACGGTGACGACGGCTTTGGCATCAGGATGGGACGGTGTCAAAGCCATGCGGACTGAGCGGCACCAATGTGCTGCGGCTAGAGAGGGTGCGACCATCATTCGCTCGTGAAGAGATGACGCCCTATGGAAGGCTCAGCCGGGGGCTCAGCTTCTCTTGAGCAGTGTCCCCTGTGCAATCTCCAAGGTACTCACATAGCATATTTCTGTGTCCACTCTCGCGCCAGTTTGTTGTACTTCTCTCGGTTGGCCTTGTAGGTGTGAGCTATCTCTGGCACCAGAGGGTCGTCAGGGTTGGGCTCGCAGAGCAAGGAGCAGATGGATAAGAGCACTTCGGACACTGTCAGTGATGGAGACCAGTGGGACTGCAGGACGTCCAGGCAGATGCTGCCGTTGCTGTGGATGTTGGGGTGGTAAATTTTGGTCGTGAAAGCAACCTTTGGGGGTTTGAACGGATAATCTGTGGGAAAGTGGATGTTCAGGAAGAAAATGCCTCCTTGGTAAGGACTGTCATTCGGGCCGGTGATGGTGGCCTGCCAGCAGAACCAATCATCTCCCACAGGTCTTGCGGACCACTGGGCAGGAGGATCCCTCTGCAGGTCACTCAATTCCTTCTTGATCCGCTTCAGAGCCATCCTTTCCCCGCTGCTGGGGACCAGGCTGCTGCCGCTCCAGGGCGGCCAGGGGGTGCCGGCTGCGCGGGGCACTCTAAAACAATTTCTTAGTGATTTCTTCCTCAGTACTTCAATTGCCCTTTCGTTCTTTTTTTTTTTTTTTTTCTCTTTCATGGAAGCCATGTTCTTCAGAAGCTTGTTTAGACCAAGTTAATGGCCTTTTAGGATTCCCCCGAGTGAATAGGAGCTCACTTTTTGAATTAGAATTATATGGCACAGGGCCAGGGGCATCAGGACTTTAGAGATGCTTAGGTGGGGCATAGCCAAAAACAGGTTGGGAAACACTGGGTTAGAGTGCAGTTTACAATTCGCATCAAACCTTAAACTAGGACTTATTATAAACTAGCTGCTGGGAGTTCAGTGTGCAAACATGTTTTGTTTAACCACCAGATCTTAGAATGCTGTGCCAATATTAAATTGCTTTCTTTTGGATTCAAAGTCCTCCAAAAACTATCATTTCAATAGTCTTTGCAATACCAAGTTACTGTCCAACAAACTGAAATAACCTCAGTTAGTAAGTAAGTTCTCAATACTGAATTGAATCTGGTTGTTGGCAAATGGCTTCCTGCTATAGTCACCTAGCACAATGGTTCTTAAACCATGTTCCACGGACCAGGAGCATCAGTATCACCTGGGAACTTGTTAGACAGGCAGCTTGTCTGTCCTGTTCTATACCAGACCTGCGAATTAGATACTCTGGCTTTGGGGCTGAGCAATCTGCCTTCCAGGTGATTCTGGTGCAGCTGAAGTCTGAGAGCCACTAGCCCAACATTTAGTTTTCAGACTTAAAACAGAGTAAGAAAGGGATTTTTGCCCTGGCTGGTTTGGCTCAGTGGATAGAGCATTGGACTGCGGACTGGAAGGTCTTCGGTTTGATTCCAGTCAAGGGCATATGCTCCGGTTTCGGGCTTGACCCCCAGCAGGGGTCGTGCAGGAGGCAGCCAATCAATAATACACTTTCATCATTTCTACCGCTCTCTTTCATCTCTGAAATCAATTAAAAAAGGATTTAAAATACCTTAATGGATAAAACTGTTATTTAAAGAAAATTATTCATGCCCCGGCTATTGTGGCTCAGTTGGTTGGAGTGTCATCCAGTACAAAATTCGATTCATCAGAGCACATACCCAGGTTGGGTGCATGCAGGAGGTAACCAATCGATGTTTCTCTCTGACACTGATGTTTCTCTCTCTCCCTCTCTCTCTAAAATCAATAATAAATAAGTAAATAGCACTGGTCAGTGTGGCTCAGTTGGTTGGTTGGCATACGGTCCACCAACAGGTTCCTTGGTTGGATTCCCGATCAGGGCACGTGCCAGAGTTTCAGGCTCAATCCCTGATGGGAGGCGTGTAGAAGGCAGCTGAAGAGCGTTCTGCTTTCACATCGCTGTCTCTCTTTTTCCCTCTTCTCTCCCTTCCTCTCTCTCTAAAAATCAATAAAAAACATTAAAAATAGGCTCTTTTACTGGAATTCTGCTACTAAATATATTTTTCATGAGGCTCTTCTTAATTTAGGAAATGTGTTCTAAAGGAAGAGCAGATTAAACAATTTTTAATTCATTTGTCTCCTCCTAGTGGCAGGTTTTTAAGTATTGAACATAACACTCCATTTATATTTCTCAGAAATTGTATTTCTGAATTTTTTCATGAGATCTCTCTTATTAACCACAATTAAAATCAATTGCCATCCTGGCCGGTGTCACTTAGTTGATTGAGCGTGGTCCCATGCACCAAAAGGTTACTGGTTCTATTCCTGGTCAGGACGCATGCCTAGATTGAGGCTGGATTCCAATGCCCAATCAATGTTTCTTTCTATCTCTCCTTTCCTTTCTCTACCTCAAATCAATTAAAAACATATATTTTAAAAATTCAATTGCCCTCTCCACTAAATTAAATATACTTTTCCCTATTAGATCCAACTGTGGCTGTACAAAACCTGCAATTTGTCTCTTACATAATCCTTTTAATTTACTGGTTTTAGAGTAAGAGAAAAGAAAGGGGGGAGAGAGGTAGGGAGAGAAAGAAGAGGTAGGAAGGGAAAGAGAGAAACATCAATTTGTTATTCCACTTTTGTTATTTATGCATTCATTGGTTGCTTCCTTTATGTGCCCTGACTAGGATCAAATCCACAATCTTTTTAATATATATATATAAACAATTATATTATATAATTGATTTTAGAGAGGAAGGGGGAAAGAGAGAGAGAGAGAGAGCCATAGAAAGAGAGAGAGAGAAATATCAATGAGAGAGAATCATTGATCAGCTGCCTCTTGATGCCCACTGCTTGGGATCAAGCCAGAAACCCAGGCATGTAACCTGACTGGGAATTGAACCATGACCTCCTGGTTCATAGGTCCATGTTCAACCACTGAGCCACAGCAGCCAGGCCAAACCTATAATCTTGGCATATTGGCATGAATCTCTAACCAGCGGAGCTACCTGGCCAGGGCAAATCTCATATTAATGAGTACTTTGAGT
>PVJC01037599.1:0-17089 GCA_004026665.1 Murina feae
ACAATTATTGTCCAGTCTCTTCACGCATCCCCAACACCCTTAACCCCTGAAAATTGTCAGTCCACTCCCTTTCTATGCCTCTGATTCTATTCTATTCACCAGTTTATTCTGTTCATCAGATTTTTTATTCACTTGATTCTTAGGTTCACTCGTTGATATATATTTGTTGTTCATAATTTTTACTTTCCTTTTTCTTCTTTCTCATTCTCAAAGGATACCTTTCAGCATTTCATATAATACTGGTTGGGTGGTGATGAACTCTTTTAGCTTTTTCTTGTCTGTGAAGCTCTTTATCCGACCCTCAATTCTGAACGATAGCTTTGCTGGGTAAAGTAATTCTGGCTGTAGGTTCTTGCTGTTCATCACTTTGAATATTTCTTGCCACTCCCTTCTGGCCTGCAGAGTTTCTGTTGAGAAATCAGCTGACATACAAGGGGGCACCCATACGACTGTCAGCTGATTTCTCAACAGGACAACTATTGATCAGCTGATAATATGTTCCGAAAGCCACATGGCCATAATGCTGATCTTCACAGCAGGATGTGAAGACATCCCCACTTTCTCTTGCCTAGTTAAGAACCTCTTTGAGGTGCTAGTTTATCACACAACAACAGGGCTTTTGTTTTTCAAGGGGATGGAGAAGATTTCCTGACTTCAGAGAAGCATTATTACACCAATAACTCTCAATGCAAACACGTGTCCTCCTTTCCTAGCCCCAGGCCCAGCGGTTTAACAAGTGTTGGTATTTTAAGCCTGTTGCCATTTGAACTTTCCGCCTTTCCATTGCAATTTGCCATCATTGTGACGATACCTTTCCTTTCAATTACATTTTTCCTGGTCTCTTTTAGTACATCAGCCTCTCTAGAGATTCCATTATGCTTCCACAGTGTGTCCCTGAGATTTCCTCAGTAACAGACACTAAAAAACAAACATATTGTTCTAAACCCTAACTTGATGCACAAACACTGCAATTAGCAATTCATTGGATGTTTTGGCAACTGGTTCTCAAGGTGCCAATAATTCTGCAATTTTCTATGGACTCACAAGCTCCAGGAGCCACAGCTACTTGTCCCAAACCACTAACGGGCTATTAAGAACAAGAACAAAAAAGTAAATGTAACACTTAACAAGATGTGAATCTCACGCTACTAGTTCAAACCATGCCCAGGATATAAAAATTAAAGGTAAACAATCTGACGTTAGTCTCCTTCCACACCCTACATTCGTGCTTTCTCCTCTTGCCCTTTTCAGACATTTGATGACCTCAGATTTTATCTATTTTGTCCGTATTGCTTAAAGAGCTAGATCTTGCACTTATTAATTAGGACTATAATTTTCTGTTACCTTATTCATTAATTTTGCTACTATCTCTATTAAATCTCCTTTGCTTTATTTAGATTTCTTTTGTTGTTGAATACTTATTTCGCCAATCGTAGTCTTTTTTCTTCATTGGTATAAGAATACAGGGATGTCCTGACTGGTTTTGCTCAGTGGGTAGAGCATCGACCTGCAGACTGAAAGGTCCCAGGTTCAATTTCAGTCAAGGGCATGTACCTTGGTTGCGGGCACATCCCCAGTAGGGGGTGGGCAAGAGGCAGCTGATCGATGTTTCTCTCCCATCGATGTTTCTAACTCTCTATCCCTCTCCCTTCCTCTTTGTAAAATATCAATAAAGTATATTTTTAAAAAAGAATATAGGGATATGACTATAGCTTTAGTAGTATTCTTTAGTTCTATTTCAATTTTATTACGTTATAGGTATTGCGCAATTTCAGTTTTGATTTTATTTGACCTACAAATAAGCTTTAAATGGACAAAATGAACATTTTCTAGTCCTTGGTAGGATTTCCAGTTTTGACCTGAGAAAGTAACAATTGATGTATATGAAGTGTTTATTATGGGCTAGGCACTATGCTCATGCTTTACATGCACTATTTGCTTAACCTTCAAACCAAGCCTTTGAAATAGTTACTATCATATGGTTTATTATACAGCTATTATTTCCCCAGCATTAAAAACAAAAAGGCTGGAAAACCTTAAAAGACTTGACCAAGTTCACAACCTCCCAAGTGGCAAAGCCAGGATCGAAACGCAGACCTTTGGAGCCCAGAGCTGGGGTCTTGCAGTTATTGGAGGATGAGAGAGTCTGTTGTATTGACTTACCAGTTGGGAAGCTGGCTGCCTCTTTAGTGAAAGGGACTCAAGGCTGCTGCCTGGGACGAGCGTCTGTGCAATGTCCCTTGTAGATGTAAGCCTCATTACAAATCAGTAGCACAAGGAATCCTCCCTGAGTCATTTCACCCAATGGTCCCCCACTTAGATTTATTTATCACCACGAGCCTGTGATTCCATGGCGCTCTGCCTTGTGGCACGCAGAACTGTGAATTGACATGGTGTTGGCTTTGGAGAGCCTCGCGATCTGTGTTTACACTGACTGGCACATTCCCTATTGCAGTTCTCGACTTGTGAAAAGGATATTGATAAGTATTTCAGAAGCATCCTCTTCCGTAGTGCTTTTCAAACGTGACTGCACATCAGGTCACCTGGGAGCTTTCAAAAGTCTCAATGCCCAAACCTCGTTGCAGACCAATCAAACCAGAAACCTCCAGAGGTGGAATGAGGCATCAGCTGCTATTTAAGATTATGATGTCTTTGACAATGGCAATGTTTATACTTTTCTTTCCCCTGAAAAACTAATAATGAAAGTATTTGTTCAACCGGTGAGTGTTTATTTTAAAAATAATTGGTTTCTCTTCCCAATGCAGAAGTAGCGAATCTTCACTGCCTAAAATTTAAAGAATAATAGCAAAAAAAACCCCTGTAGACCACCAAAATATCAATTAGCAAATTAATGATGTGGTAAAATATAGGTATATTCATGCTCTGAAGGTCTTCCTTAATAAGCCAGTGTTGATTGTGTAATTATGCAAGTTTGTGATGATTTACTATGACAAGTGCCAGGAAGGAGTAGAGAGAGCTATTAGAACAAGGAAAACCTTTCAGTCTGGCACTCAGGGTACTTTCCCCTAAAAAAGTATAACTTTTGAGCCCAACCAATGTGGCTAAATGGTTGAGCATGGACCCAGGAACCAAGAGGTTGCTGGTTTGATTCCTGGTCAGGGCACATGCCCAGCTTATGAACTCCATCCTTGGTGGGAATGTGTGTAGGAGGCAGCCACTGGATGATGTTTCTCTCTTATTGATGTTTCTATCTCTCTTTACCCCCCTCCCTTTCTCTCTCTCTCTCTTTCTCTCTCTCTCTCTCTCTCTCTCTCTATCAATAAAAACATTTAAAAAAACAATATAACGTAATCTTTGAGTTGAGAACCGAGACTTGCGGAATAAGAAAAGAGTAGAAATTAATTAGACTGAAGAGATAAGAAGAAAGCTAGTGAATAAAGTATAAAGAAGATGGTTGGAATTTTTAAAGGAGTTAACAGTGCAAAATCCTGCTGGCAATTCACCTGAGGTGATGACTGAAAATGCTCATGCCTTTTAGCAGTATTGAAGTAAGCCAAGAGGGACCTAAGCAAGAGCCATTCTGGGGAGAGGGTGGGTGCACACTATAACCAGGTTAGAGTGGCCCGAGGAATGTGGGAAGTGAGGCAAGAGACATGAGGGAAGGAAATTACTTTTAAAAGTTTGGCAATGAATGGGAGATGAGAGAGGGATGAACTCGCAGCCTGTGGGCCACATGCCTCGTTTATTTGGCCCAGGTTAGCCTTTGAGTTTGACATGCTTGCTATACAGGATTTGGTGGCTAAAGAGGGAATTTTGTATTTTAAGATGGGATAAACTTCTTTGAAACAATGATTCAAAAGAATATGCACCCCTAAGTTCATTGGCGAGTTATTTACAATAGCCAAGATCTGGAAAGAATTTTAGTGCCCATCAGTAGAGGAGCGGATAAAAAAGCTGTGGTTCATTTATACCATAAACTACTACTCATTCATAAAAAAAGAAGGGAATCTTACCTTTTTGTGACAATGTGGATGGACCTGGAGATTATTAGGCTAAGTGAAATAACCCTGTCAGAGAAAGACAAATACCATAAGGTTTCACTTATATGTGGAATCTAATCAATAAAACAATTTTACAAACAAAATGGAAACAGAAACATAGATACATATAACAAATTGATAGCTTCCAGAGGGAGAAGAAGGGGGGGGGCTGGGTGATAAAAGGTAAAGGAATTAAGTCAAAAAAGTGTGTGTGTGTGTATACATACTTGGTAGAGATGGACAAAAGTGTGGTGATAGCTAGAGGAAAAGGGGGATGGGGGAGGTGGAAGTGGGCAAAGG
The DNA here is from genome assembly GCA_004026665.1 of Murina feae. NCBI lineage: Eukaryota > Metazoa > Chordata > Mammalia > Chiroptera > Vespertilionidae > Murina > Murina feae. The sequence continues at coordinate 4,302 of PVJC01037599.1, forward strand.
GGGGGTAGGGGGGTTGAAAAGAGATTTGACTTAGGGTGGTAAGTGCATACAGTATGCAGATGACATTTTATTGAGTTGTACACTTGAAACCTGTATAATTTTATTAGCCGATGTCACCCCAATACATTCAATAGAAGGTAAAATAAAATAAAAAGTAAATATGTAAGAAGAGAAAAATTTACCCCCCTCTTCCCAAAAAAGAAGGTGGATAGACTAGAAGCTATTTGAAAATTCAGAAAGTGGTATTTCCTGAGAAGGTAGGAGGGAAAAAAAAGAAGAGAAGGAACTAACTTATATAACAAGAGGAATTAGAAAAGTATGAGTATACAGATGGTAATATATGCAATTTTTGTAACAGGGCATGTAGGGGTTTCTTGTCTGTGAGCATCTAAATCTCTATAAAGTCGCAAGTAAGTTTGTCAGTTATGAAGGATGATTGGTGGGTTGTGGGATATATAAATGAGCATGTGTTTCAGGGAGGGGTTATGTGAAGAAGTGGGTCAGAGGTTTGAAGAGAGTGGAAAAGTTGAAATAATCATGTGTACAGTGACAGATTGAGTTGATTAGATGAAATAATGGAATTAAAAGGGAATGTTGAACTTATAACAGTAAAAATATACTTGTTTCATTTACTTATTCATTCAATGAATATTTATTGTTAGTACTGTTCTAGGCTATAAGAGCAAACAAAACAAATTATATATCATTATAGAGTCTACATTCCTGCAGAGGAAGTTAAGAAAATACCATATAAATAAATATCATCTATATTATGTTAGGTGGTGATGGGTGCTGTGCAGAAACACCATGGACAGTTATGAAAGAACTAGTGGCCTGGTGCATGAAAATTCATGCACTGGAGTGGGAGTCCCTCAGCCCAGCCTGCCTCCTCTCATAGTCTGGGAGCCCTCAGAGGCGAGGAGGTGACCTGGCACAGGAGAAGGTGATGCCCCATCACACCTCTGTGCTGCCACTGCCAGCAGCACAAGCCTCAGCTGACCCAGGTTACCCGAGCCTCGGTGGCCCTGGGTGGCTGGGCAGCCGCCATCCAAGGCTTGCCTGTGCCTCAGGCTGATCCTGGGCAGCTGTGGGGACTGGGAATTTCTGGAGGCAGGCATGTGGAGTAGCTGGGCCCGCCTACAGGCAGGCCAGGCCTTGCCATGCATCTGCCACCTCAGTGGGGCTGAGGGGACTGGGCACCGCCATCTTGTGGCTGTGGGCACTGCTATCTTTGAGGGCAGCAGTCAATTAGCATATCCCCTCCTTATTGGCTGTGGGCACTGTCATCTTTGCAATGGCATGAGGGTCAATAAGCATATTTCTTCTTTATTAGATAGGATATCTATTACACAGGGTAGTCAGGGAAAAAGACATTTGCACAGAGACTTTTAGATGTCTAGAAAGAGTGTTTTAGGTAAGGAAATACCCGATAAAGGTAAATCCAAGTGTCCTAAGGCAGGAAGAAGGATCAGCAATGAGGTCAGAGTGCATCAGGATGGCTGGGGTCACATGAGAAAAAACAAGGCTAGAATGGAAATAGTGGGGCAAATTATCGAGTGTTCTAGACCATGGAAAGGATTTAGCTTTTACTCAAAATGATATGAGAAGCCACTGGAGGGTTCTGAGCAAAGCAGGGACATGATAAATATTGCATGTTGGGATCTGTCTCCAGCAAAGCTCAGCTGCCTGAGTGCAAGCTTGGAGCAAGTCCAGAACTTAGGCTGGCAAGTACCAAGAGAAGACAGAGCAATACTGAGCATTGTTATTGAACTTGTTGACTCTAGAATATAATTTGAGTAAGGAAAGACATAATGACAAGTAGAGGCCATTGGATATGGTTAGGATAGAATTGTCAATGAACTTGAAGCTCACGAGGACAAAGAATGGTCAAACAAATTAGTGAGAAGGAAAGGAGACTTGTCAGAGGAGGATGTGTGATGTTATTTTAAAGGTAGTGTAGCTTCATGTGATGCCAAGATCTATGTGTAACATGGGAAAAAGTGGCTGTTTGTTGAATTTGACTTATTATTATATTTTAATATTTCTCTTAAGCTGAATTTTTTCATTAACCAAACATTTCAAAAATGTTCTGAGATACATTGGAAACCTTGACAACACATTACTATAAGTAGGGCAGAGCTCAGAGTCCTGTTTAGAATGTTTTAAAAAGAAGGTTTCCTTGAGTGATACCCTATTGAAACAACATTGATGAGGGAAGTGTGTTTAGTACCTTTGAAGTATGAGTGGGTGAGTTGGGAGAAGGCCTATAGTGTTCTCGGCACTGTTTAAGTGGCTCACAGCTGGGAAGTTTAAGAATTGCTAAGTTATTTTATCACATTCATTTAAAAATGAACTAATTGACACCATTTACTGATTCAGACTTAGACGATGCCTGAATCATCTACAGAGCTTTTTCAAAATACAAGCATCCATTTCCAACCCTGGATCTAATGTTGCAGAATTTTTGAGGGATGAAGACCATGTATGTTTGCATATTTATGTATAAAGCTCAATGGATTGTGCATAGCTAGAACTGTAAAAGAAACCAGTGGAGTAATGCTTCATGGACAGTTGTTGCTCTTGCCTGCACATGTCTATATCCTCTTTTTCTGGTCATGGTGGAGTGCTGTGACTTTACCCTGGGACACCATCCCTCCCCCAGCCTGGTCTGTGTGCTTCCTGCAGAATGAATACTGCTCTGGCTCCATGTATAGCCAGTTATCCAGGAATGAGTGATATGGGCATCACTTTCTCTTTATGCAGGGACTGGCTTAGTAATGGCACAGGGCCTACATCAGGGTGAGTATTTTCCAGTCAGAACTAATTCCAGGACTTTTGCTCTACTCATTGAGCCACTCTCTGGATGGGTTTAGACTTGGGAAGATGTAAGCTTGGAACTGCTGACAGGTGTCCTGCCAACATGAGCAAAGCCTCTCTGATAGGAAGTAACACAGAGGAAGGCATGGGCAACATAAAGCCAGACACTGTTCCTGCAGACGATGCGGACTGAAGGGAGCCATTCTGGTTTTTTGTTATGAGAATCTGCATTTCTCATTTGCTTATGTAGTTTGAATGGGGTTTTCTATCCTTTGCAACTTAAGAGTTGGGTACCCAGAGGTTGGAGTCTTGCCCATAGGGTTGCTTGTCTCACTCCAGGTCATGCGATTTTATGTTCTCTGGTAGCCTTTTTGCTGCTCTGGCTTGGGACGTTTGCCTGCTCAGAATCTGGCTCCCATGGCAAGGAGAAAAGACAATGAAATCAGACCAAGATGGGAAGAAAATTGCTTCTCTATGAGACTCTGGTCTCTGGAGACCCCTAGACATGCAGTCTTAGATGTCCTCAATATACTCCAAGGTACAGCTGGATGATCCCTGTTCAAAAAGAGAACTCTTTGGGATAGAGAATGCTAGAAGTAAGTGACTAGAACATTATGATCTGAACCCAGGTTTAACATATGACACAGCTGGACGTTAAATATATTTCTGTGTTGGTGTGTTTCTCACACAGCTCCTTTCTGCCTTTTCCCAGCGGATGCCTATAGGTTATTAAGTTTCTGGAATAAAGTGCTGAGCACTCCATGTTGTCACAAGATGACTAATCACTTCAGTTGCTAAAGTAATTTTGAAGGAATCAAGCTTTTCTTGCAAGCAATATTGGGGACTATGATAATATCGCCTCCTCCTTGAGTTCCTTGCTTCTATTTTGTTCTTGAATGTTTAGCCCCTGGAATACCAGGAGAACATAGTTAGGAGACAAATTTGGTTTTAGTCTCACACTGTAGGAGAAAAGAAGATTGTTGCATCCTTTGTCACCTATGGTCTGCTATTTATTAGGTAAATGGTGTCTCTTTTCCTGGAACTGCTGGATGCTATCATTGTAGTGTCTGTAAAAGAAATCACTGTGACAAACTCTTTCCTGGACATTTCATGGTACAAAGTCCAACTGTCTCATACCTTGAGATGCTAGTTAGTAGATAAAATTTGAAAATGTAGCCCGAAAGAAGCCTTTCTGTAGTTAATGCCCTTTTATTTCTCTTGAAAATGATATAATCTTATGATTTCTGGTGAAGGTCACCTTTAACTGTTTTTCTCAAATGTCACAATCATTTCAGAATACAGCATAAATACCATTTGGGTATCAGTTTTCTTCCATGAAACAATTTTCCCTAATAACCTGAAACTCCCTTTGAGCCTCAGTGCACAAATTCTTTAATATTAACATGAAACTCATTTTAGGGGGTAAAATAGCAAAGGAGAATTTATGTGCAGTTATGTGCTTCTTTTCATTTGCTATTATTTGTAGCTTAAACGTATAATAACTAACTAAAAAGAGAGAGAGAGAACAACAGAACACCCAAAATGTGCTAATATGGAAAAAAGGAACAGTTTACTTGTTTCCTGACTTAGTACTAAATGTACCCCAGTTAGGACAGAGCAGTCTGGTGGAGAGTGGAGACCGCTTTCATTTGTCACTGTCAATGGAGTCACAAAGATTCTACAGGACTCTGAGAGTGCATCTCAGCTCGATTAAAACAGTCCTGATTTAGCTTTTGTCTGTGCGCAATGAGACACTCTCAGCTGAAGGCTCAAGGTTATTTCTTGCATTTAAAAATCCAGTGCAGGGTAAGAATAAAGCTATATTTGAAATGTGAAATGGTACATGGCCAGGCAACTAATAATATTTTAAAATCTAGTTTTTTCACCCTTAATAAGGATAGACATGATTCTAAACACACACACACACACACACACACACACACACACACACACCTGCACCTACCTTACATTGGTGTTCAACAGGAATACACACATAGACTTACATGCAAGTCTTTGGGAAAGAAAATATCTCATGTTGTCTAAACAAATAAATTAGGAGATATTTCCGAGTATACCAGGGGCTCCACCTTGAGCTTCAGTGGTATTCTCACTGGGCCTCAGGCATGTCTGGCCACATCTAGAGTTCTACAGAGAAGGGCTTTCCTGGAGAAAGGGAAATGGGTAGACTCAAAAGGCATGCTTTTCAAGTATGTGGTAGCACAAAGCTAATAAATTTAATGCAATGAGCATTTAGCCCTGGATTCAAAAATACCTTGCTCAACTACTGATGAGCTACATCCAATAATCTCTCTCTCTCTCTCTCTCTCTCTCTCTCTCTATATATATATATATATATATATATATATATATATATATATAATGTAATATGTAATATATACATATGTAATATGTAATATGTGATATACATGTAATATCAAAATTAGCAAGGATGCTGTAATGGGTCACGACTGAACCATTAGCATATTAGCTCCTATGTGCCCCGTGGGGCATTGTTTCGGAGAGAGGCAGAAGCAGGGAGTCACTGGGAGAAAGTGGGGTCAGCCTGAGGTGACTTGAGGATGGGCAGCACTATGGGAGAAGGCAGAAGGGAGAAGGTGAGAAGGCTGGTGGGAGAAGGGAGAAGGTGAAAAGGCCAGCGCCATGCACGAGAAAGCAGAAGGGAGAAGTTGAAAGAGCTGGTACCGGCACCGTGGGAGAAGGCAGAAGGGAGAAAGTGAAAACGCCAGAGAAGGGAGAAGGTGAGAAGGCTGGTGCCCCGCACGAGAAGGCAGAAGGGACTATGTGAGAAGGTCGGTGCCTTGCAGGAGAAGGCATAAGGGAAAAGGCAGAAGGGAGAAGGTGGCAGTTAGGCAGGGTGATCAGGCCAGGAGGGGAGAGCAGATAGGCAGTTAGGGTGATCAGGTCAGGATGAAAGAGCAGATAGGCAGTAGGAGGATCAGGCCAGGAGGGTAGAGCAGTTAGGCAGTTAAGACAATCAGGTCAGGAGGGAAGAGCAGATAAGCAATTAGGGGGATCAGTCCAGGATGAAAGAGCAGATAGGCTGGCAGGGGAGAGCAGTTAGGGACATCAGGCAGGCAGGGAGTGGTTAGGAGCCAGAGGTTCTGGATTATGAGAGGGATCCCAGATTGAAGAGGGTGCAGGCTGGGTTGCACCCCTTGCACGAATTTTATGCACCCCTTGCACAAATTTTATGCACTGAATTTCATGTACTGGGCCTCTAGTGAAGTCTATAGGGAAAAAAAAAAGTAAGTTACTGCATTTAGGTTTAAGGATTCAATCTGGTATGTATATTTTTGAGAACTGAACCTACAATGATTCAAGTATAAAAAGAGTTAGGGGGTTTTAAGTGGCTTTCTTTCTATAGAAACTAATGGTACATGCCTGCAATAATACAAGTCTGAGGTTCAAATTGTGGGATGTAGGGGTCTCTCTTTTCTCTGTATAGTTCATGCCATAATGCTCTATTCCCTTTTGCATGCTAAGTTCTTTACTTCTCACAAGGGAAGTGAAACATGGTACTGAGATTGGGCAAACATGTTCCATAAAAGTGATTTTGAGAACCTGGAAATATTTAATGTAGAGAAGTAAATGAATTTAATAAAAACATGCTAATTATTTATCCATCCTCTTCTCCCCTACATCTTATTATTGCTCAATTGTCACAGAGTTCAGTTCCTTATTTTTCTCTTTTCCATCTATTCTAATTCCCTTGGTCATTACATCTGTTCTTATGGCTTCAAATACCATCTACATGCTGACAACTATCACATCTACATATCCAGTCTTGACCTCTCCCAGGAACTTTGGAGTCTTGTATTCAATCATTTCCTTGACATCTACACGTGGATGCATAATAGATGTTTCCAACATAATATGAACTCTGCTCTGCCACCCTGCCTCCCCTTCCTCCTGAAACATGTTTCTCAGCATGCCTCCTCTAAATTACAATTCCATCCTTCATTTGCTTAGGTCAAAACTGCTAGAGTCATGCTTCCCTCTGATCATTTCAAAGAGGACATGAGGCCCGAGAGATGTGTGGGAGAAAGATGGAGAACACACATAGATAAAATAGGAGCCAATCTCATCTTGGCAGATCCATAGGCAGCCTTGGAAGGTGTGTGTTGCCAGCACTTGAAGAGCCCTATCATTCTGGACACCTGCTCTCCTCAGGTCTTTGGCTGAGGAAGAGAAAGGCATGATGAAAATTCTACAATGGGTGGCCTCTTCCAAGAAAAGTTGTTTCAGGGTGTTTGAGGGAGTCTGACTCTCTGAACACAGTGAGGCTGGCAACTGTGAAATGCACAGTGGTGCCTGTATCTAGTGACACTGAGAACAAAGCTCTTAATGATGGCCTCACCCACAGAGTGCAATGCAAATGCAGCAAACACCTGGGACTGCTCTGTCTTCTGTTATTGTGGAAGTAATTATACTCTTCATGGAACATAAGACTCTGCAATATTTCTCAGAGAGAAAAAGAATAAATGGTGCCTTTCCTGGTTCAATTTCCAGAGCAAAATCCAACAGCTTTACTGTTCTGCAGGAAAAACAAAACTAAAAAAACAAAACACATTGACAACTCAGATGAACAGAAAATAGCTAAGGGTCTCAGTGAATGTATTTATTTTTAATTTCTCTCTCGTTTGTCTTTTGTATAGATACAATGTATTTTAAAAGCTGGTAATCAATCTATTATAATTACTTATTGTGTCATGCATTTGATGATCATTCATTGCCCATGTATTGAGAGTGCCTTTGTATGAATATGCAATAATCAATGCAACAAAATTAGAGTTTTCATTTGCCATGAGATTTAATAGTTAGACACTGCTGGACTATAGGATGTGTTAGACTTTACTTGTGTCTAATATAAATGTGATGATATCAAGCAAAAGAACACAGGTGGCAATTTTTTGTATGTTACTTATTATATTAAGGGGCTTAGGCACTTTATTGTTTCACCAGTCTTTAAAAATAAGCCTAAATAGGTACTACAGTTCCTGTTTTATATCTGAGGACAATAGGTGTGCTAGAAGTTTACATGATTTGCTTGAGCCAGAAATTTGAATCCAAGGCTTTTATTTTCTTCAAAGCCTACACGCTTAGTTCCTATACTGTGGTGCCTCTCCATCACACACAAAGAAGGGAAAGAATAAAACAAAAGAGTGATATGGCCCAGCTGGCAAGGCTCAGTGGTTGAGTGTCAACCTAGGGAACTAGGAGGTCACAGCTGAATTCCTGGTCAGGGCATATGCCCAGGTTGCAGGCTTGATTCCCCATGTTGGATGTGAGGGAGGCAGCTGATCAATGATTCTCTCTCATCATTGATGTTTCTCTCTCTCTCTCTCTCTCTCTCTCTCTCTCTCTCTCTCTCTCTTTCTCTCTCTCTCTCCCTCGCTCCCTCCCTCCCTCCCTCCCTCTCTGAAATGAATAATAATAAAAAGAATATAAAGAACCTAGGATTCTTTAAAGAAACAAAAATGCTCTAAAGAAACATAAAGAAAGATGAGCTATCCTCCTCTCTATTCTCCTGGGCTTGGAGAAGGCCCAGGGTAGACAGAGGAGGGCTGGGGTGACAAAGAGTTGAAAGCATTCCTTCTCACTAGCCTAGAAGTAAACAAACAAACAAAAAAGATGACCAGAGCAGGCAGAGGAGAGGGAGATGGTGCCCACAGCCAGCAGCACTAGTTTGGTAAACTAGATGCCTGCCCTCAGGTGGATGCTGGCAGATTAGGAAATGAGCCTCATTCCCATGAAGGCAGGGCCTCTCCATTGGCTGCCTCTGCCCTGGGCTCTGGGGCAGGTGAGTCCACGGCACAAACCCTTTAAAAGTTGTTTCAGATGCTCTAATTGTGCGGGTCCTGGATATATGCTGCATTGGTTTTCAAAGTTAGATGTTTTAGGGATTCCTTCCTCAGGTGCAGGTTGTAAAAGTTGGGGGTCCGATGTGGGGTTCAAACTTTTCAGTCCTCAGGGAGAAGTTCATGCTTTAGTGAGTTCCCTTCTGACTGAGGCTCACTGCCCCGGGGCTAGGTTTTATGGCAAGATTGTGTCCATCCTCCTACCTGCTTTGATGCGGGCCTCTGTCGTTCACCCTACACGTAGGATCAGACTGTTTTTCGTTCTTTTTCAGAGTAATTTGTTCCATAGTTTGTTGCAAATTCAGTGTGTTTGTGGGAAGAGGTGAGCCCAAGATATTCCTATGTCACCATCTTGACCCAGAACCCCAAGACACTCCATCTTCAAAGAAGAATATAAGGCAGGTGAGCAAGGAAGTGTCAGTGAAGTATGTTTGCTTGTGGGCATCAGAATGAGCAAAGATGTGGAGAATTTGGGTATTCAGTTAAAGAGTCAATTGAAAAGGGTTAACAGGGTAACTATTTCAGAGAATGGCTATCCTACCTTTTGCAGGGAGGTTCAGTAATTGAAAAAATGTTCTGAAGAAAACCAAGCAACTCAAATTGTTAACTTTAGGGAACAACTTACTAAGAGGCTGCTTGCTTACTGAGAACTTGGAGTGCAGGCAGGGAGACAATAGGGACAGGTGTGCCTGCTCTTGGGTAGGTGAGAAGGTCAGACAGATGCACATGGAGTAATCTAAGGACAATAGATAGAAGATAATGTAACAAAATGTAAGATTGTGTGGTTCATCTGTTCTGGCCATAGGACTATAGAGAAAGGAGTGACTGATGCAGTCGGTTGATTATCCAGAGCCTGAGTGATAAAGCAGGGCAAACTAGAGATAAAATATAGAATTTGGAATTTAATGCACTTTATAATTATAAATTACATAACCTTAGTATAGGTTGCTATGATGTAGTGGAATTAGGAGTAGGTGAAAAGGAGATAGCTAGCTATTTAGACAACCTTTTCAAGAGTTCTTTATCTTCAGAGATCTGACATTTTCAGAAAAAGCAAGCCCCAAGTTTGTCAGATGTTCTGCTTTTGAACAAATGAGCTTCCTGTTGACTTTCATTCTCCTTCTTTACAGAAAAATCAAATTGTAGCTTATAGATTAAGAGAGAGCCAGCAAGAAAAGTTCATTGAGGATTCCTATGGTTAATGGCCCTGAGCGTTTGAGGAAGACATCCATTAAAATGTAGCTGAGACCAAAAACCAACTGGTGAGAATAAGAATAAGCAATGGATAATGAATCAAAGAGAGGGGACTATTGGCATTTGAAGGGATGTGGTGAAAGCAGTACAACATTAAAGAGGTAGAAAATGACAGTTAGTGCAGATTCACCATCATGCAGATTCTGCAGTGCTTACTGACTCTTGTGTACTGTTTCTTAGATTTGTCCCTGCCTCTGTACACTCAATACCAATGCTCCTGTTGGGACCATATCATCTTCCACCTGGGCTACTTGCAGCACTCGCAGCTTGGCTGTCTGCTTTATTCCTTGCCACTTGCAAGCTTACTGCAATTCATTTTCCAGTCTGCTGCCAGTGAAAATATTCACCCATTCATTCACAAACATTTGTGAAACACCTACTATGAGCTAGGTGCTCTACCGGGTGCTGATTAGACAATGGTTAACTAAGCATACACGGCCTCTGTTTTCAGGGAGTCTAGGGTCCTTCATGGACAGCTGCAAATAAGGGTTAGGGCTCTGGAGGCAAAATATGGGGAGAATGAAAGCACCACCCAGGGTCATGGTATAGTTGGGAACGGGAAAGAAGCAGGGATCTAAAAGCAGGATCCTTGAGAGGGTGACATCTGCAGGTCATGTTAAAGATTTTGATTATTCACTAAAAGCAATGGAAAGGCTGGCCCAGGGAAGATTGTTGGCAAGAGGAGATCTGAATTTTGTGAAGATCTTTCTGGCAGCATAATGGAGAAAAGTTTGAAAGGTGCTAATTGAATTTCTTCATTCTCTCTTTTCAAAGGATCCCCTAATCTTCAGGTTTTATTAGTTGCTTGACTTTTCCTCACAGTTTATACTTCTGGTTTCCAATCAGAATTACCTGGGGACATGTTAAAAATTCAGATTCCCAAACTTCATCCCCAGGGAAGCCCACTGTTTCCCACTATGCTATCCTGTCTCAAGGAAAAACAGCAAAACCTAAGTATGGATTAGAGAACCTAATTGCCACCATCTTGAGAAGATTTAAAATACTGCTGAGGTCCAATTTGAAAAGGAAACATCTGAAAAGGAAGTATTTTGGACAGACTCAAGGACTACTGCTAAGTGAAGGAGAAGCTGATGTGTGATACGCTGTAGCCACCGGCTTTGGAAAGAAGAGGATCATCTCTAAAATGTGTCACATTTCTCTTTTCAATGAGAATATTTTGAGAGATTTTTCTGAGTTTTTTGCTGGAATCGATTTGATGTAAGCTCTTTTTGCTTTGCAAGTTAAGCAAAAATTTACTCAAATGGGAGTGAGATCCAGGTTGGCCCCTCCTCCAGCCATGTTGCCTCTTACTGACACATAACAAATTTAGTGCAACTATGTAGACCATTCCATGATTTCACAGAATTGCGTGTATTATATAGACCGTGTTTCAGTTCAAATGAGATTTGCTTACTGCCAATGGTTTCCCACTGTTTGCTACCAGCTCTTTGAACTGGGACTTCTTGCTCACTCCTAGGTCCAGGCCATCTCTTGACCAGTAAGCCAGCGGGAAGCACCCTAAGCATTTCTATGTTTAGTCCTTCATCCAGCAGGGAGCTCTAAGACAGAGCTTGGTGAAATCCTTGAGCTGTGTATGCTTTTGATCACCAAGGGAACAGTGATCTATGTTAACTCTGCAAGAAAAAGTGACTATTCTGAACTCATTAAAGTACATTCAAACCAAAAGCATGAAACATTGTCAAAATTTAAGAAATGTTGAGAATAATTTGGACTATATGCAAATTTGGGTTTATGAGATACTCATTTGAGGGTCACCTTCCTGTGTGATCTGACGTCACTCTTCTGAAATTTTTGCTGTATGCTGAATTGCACCATAATTACGTTCTTTGTGTATTTTTTTTGGTTTAAAGCACAATCAGCACTTTATAAACTGTATATAAATGTTTCACCAGAAATTTAAAAAATCATAGCTTTACTATTTCTCAATACCCTCCCCTCTCTCCACAACACTGCTATATGCCCATTTACTACCAGCCTAGGCAAAGCATAGATAGAAAAAAAAAATCATGTCTATTACAAAAAAATTATCCATTATAGTATGTTCTCTGGCTATTATTCATGTAGTATCCTGTGTATTATCTATGCCAAGGCTCAGCTCCTTTTAGCATGGAAAATTGAGGAAGGACCAGACAGCCAAAATTATGGTGTTTACAGAGGACAACTTTATGAGCCAAAAAGAAGCTGCCCTACATTCCTGCCAAAGGCAGGAAGGAATGCCTTCTTCCAAAGCCCAGCTGTGAGGTTCCATCACCCAGGTAACACTGCAGAACCAGGGCAGATGACTCTGATTTCCCCACCTGCAGGGAGCCTAATGTATAGGATGGGGTAGGAGGAAAGGCAGAGAACTTCAGTCATGAATAAAACCAGTCTGTCCAAAGATATTGCAGGGTCAGTACCACACTGATAAATGTCCTCTGAAAGAAGTAAGGCATTTCACGGTACCTTTCTTAAGGGAACATACAAAAGAGCTGCCGGAATGATAGGAATGAGAACTCTTGGCTAAAAACAGGTCTTGAGACTCCTTTGAACTCTTCTCCTCAAGAAAACAGGTCCTCCATCACTTGCACATCCAACTTTGCATCATCTAAACTAATAAAAGAGAAATATTAAAATTAACAGTTTCTCCGAGACAGGGTAAGCCACGCCCACCAGCCAATCAGAGCGGCTGTATGCAAATTAGCCCAGCCAACATGGCGGCCGCCACTCCCGGACCTGAGTAAACAGCCCTTTCCATTGCGGCAGGAGCGAAAGTGAAGCTGCGCCCCTCAGCTCAGCTCCGATTAAACTGCCTCTAGCGAAACACAGCTTTTTGAAACA
>PVJC01037600.1:0-17141 GCA_004026665.1 Murina feae
AGAAAGGGAGTGGACTGACAATTTTCGGGGGTTAAGGGTGTTGGGGATGCGTGAAGAGACTGGACAATAATTGTACACCTATGGATGAGGACAATGGGGGGGGCAAGGTCAGAGGTTGGGGTGGGAATTGGGAGGAGGGGAGCTATGGGGGGAAAAAGAGGAACAACTGTAATAATCTGAACAATAAAAATAAATTAAATTAAAAAAAAAAAAGATTATAACGGAGCTAAAAAATTCCTATCACCTCATGATGTTGCAGCAGCTGTGATGTTGCAGCACAATGTGTCGTGGCGATGCTGATGTAAACAAACCTACTGCATGGCCAGTCGCATTAACAGTATAGCACATGCTATTACCTACAGTACATAGTACTTGTAATGGTAATAAATGACTATGTAACTGGCCTAGGTATTTACTATAGAATAATGTTCAGCATTACTTTAGAGTGTACTCTTTCTACTTATAAAAAAAGTTTACTCTAAAACAGAATGCTACGTTAGGCAGGCAACAGCCTCATACATCTAGCATTTACCACTTCTCTTGATTGCATCATTTTCTTTTGTGCTTGATTTTACCTGGTGTTGTTTGGGGCAGTAACATACCATACAGGCTTTAGCCTAGGAGCACTAGGCTATACCGATAGCCCGGGTGTGTAGTAGGCTATGCCATCTTGGTTTGTGGAAGTACATCGGTGATGTTTGCACAACAAAATCGCCTAACTACCCATTTCTCAGAATGTATCCCTTTCATTAAGTGACTTATGACCAGTCAAATGCAGTAACTGTAGTGTTTGTTAGAATAGAATAATCTGCTGTAACAAGCAGACCCAAAATGTAATGACAGCAGATGTCCGTTACACCCTGAGACAGCAGCTCAGAACACATGCTCCTGATTGCTGTAAAGGAAAACAAGGATTTGCTTCTCCTAGTCATTCTAGGCTAACAGTCCTCCGCCATATTAGCACATGACTTCCAAGCTCACTCCATCCTTTGTGAATGGGTTATAGAAGCAGTTCTCAACCTGTGGGTCGTGACCCCTTTGGGGGTCGAATGACCCTTTCACAGGGGTCTCCTAAATACATCCTGCATATCAGATATTTACATTATGATTCACCACAGTAGCAACATTAGTTATGAAGTAGCCACGAAAATAATGTTATGGTTGAGGGTCACCACAACATGTGGAACTGCATTAAAGGGTTGCGGCGTTAGGAAGGTTGAGGACCGCTGGTTGAGAAGCACCCTATAGGAGGCTTTATGTGTAGATCTGGAAGTTGCACAGGTCACTTTCACTCCCTAGGACCCATTGGCTGGAGCCAAGTCACATAGCCACAACTAACTGCAAAGAGGCTGGGAACTGCAGTCTAGCTGTTTGCTAAAACAGTTTCCACTGCACCATTTCAGCTTAGGATTGTGGGTATCTTTGTGTTTTTTTCCCTTAGGTGATTTTTTATTTTCCTATTTAATTATCTTAGAGTTTGTGTATTTTATTATAAGATGTCACAAGTTCATTTTAAAAGGATGCTGAGTGCAAATTATAAATAAAGCAAAAACCATAAATTTGTTTAATGTCAACAAAAACGTATAGTATTTTACAGTTCATAAAGGGCTTTCACAATCTTCAGTTCATTTCCTGTTTGTATCAAAATAAATCTTTGGTACAAATAGGAAATTGTTGTTGTTACCATCTTTTAAAATGTAAGTGTGAAAGGTAAAGAACTTACCTAAGGTTGCCCAGTTATACACATTTTAACAGTTATTTAAATATGGGAAACATTTAAATGTCTTGAAGTCCATCTAAAACTATAAAAGTATATTTAACAAATATTTTCAAGAACTAATTTTCTTGATTAAAAAAATTAAGTACATATTTATCTAGAGTTCATGCTGAGGTCCATTTTTAAAATCTTAGATTCATATAACTCAGCAAAGAATATAACCACTGGTGCCTGGCCAGTGTGTCTCAGTGGTTAGGCATTGACCTATGAACCAGAAGGTCACGGTTCGACTCCTGGTCAAGGCACATGCCAGGGTTGCAGGCTCAATCATCAGTTGGGGGCATGCAGGAGGCAGCCAATCAATGATTATCTCTCATCATTAATGTTTCTCTCTCTCTCTCTCTCTCTCTCTCTCTCTCTCTCTCTCTCTCTCTCTCTCTCCATATATATATAATGTTATTTTCAGATATGAGCTAGCTATCTTCATGCTCTAGGGAGAAAAAATTTCCAAAGAGATAGACAGAGTCAGGCACTCATTTTGCTAAAGGGATTTAATTGGTGTATTCATGTCCTAGGGTTCTCATAACACACTACCTAAAAATTAATGGCTTAAATAACAAAAGTTTATTGTCTCACAGTTGTGGAGGCGAGAAGTTTGAGATGAGGGTATCAGCGGGCCACACTCCCTCTGGAGACTCTGAAGAAGGATCATTGTCCCAGGCCCCTCTCCTAACTTCTGGTGGTTCTTTGGCTTGTCACAGAATAGCTCCAATATTCACAGAA
Source organism: Murina feae (assembly GCA_004026665.1). Classification (NCBI taxonomy): domain Eukaryota; kingdom Metazoa; phylum Chordata; class Mammalia; order Chiroptera; family Vespertilionidae; genus Murina; species Murina feae. Next base: position 2,501 of record PVJC01037600.1, read on the forward strand.
CTGTGAGGCAATACATTTCTCATTTTCTCTACCTTTGGCTTAGATTTAGTCAATGAGACAAAGGCCTACATATTAAGAAATTAATAGCCTGCAAGGAAATGAAGAGAGCTTTCCAAAGGCCCAACGAAGAGCTGGGAAATATGGCAATAGAAAGAAGCCAACAGGAAAATTCCAAATACTCAGGCCATGTAAAGTTTGTCCTTCAGAGCATTTTACCAGCATTTGGCATGTTGTCCCTACCAACTCTCCCCTGGAAAGGGAATGTGTCAGCCCCTATATCTATGTAAGTTTCTCATTTGTCTCCACTGAGCAACATTCTTCCCATGAGATCATGCTCAGCTCCTATCATTATTCCAAATGACTTTTCAATCCTTTTGGCACTATCTTTTATGTATTTCAACAGGGAACCCATAAAACCAAACCAAACACAAGATACAGTACAGAGACCTCAGCTGTTCTATAGAAAAACACCTCTACAATTTTTCTTCCCTTTCCCCCAGTCCAACCCAACTTTCCCATCCAACCCTTTTCTAACACCCCAAAGAAAAAAGAAGCAAGGGAGAGGGTAAGGTTTTTACTGTTTACCAACGCCCTGGGAAGGTACACTTGGGCCCTGGTACCTGGCAGCTTCATTTTTCTGACTGCCTTGTTCACACTTGCCAAGCCAACATCTGCAGATTGCATGACTTTACAATTACAGGAGATGGAGAGTATGTGATTTTTAAAAGAAGAAAAATAAACATCTTCAGAGAATATCATCTTCAGAGAAAACATCGGATAGGACTTGTACCTCAAACTTCTATTCACTTTTCTCTTGCTCACCACTCCCAGATGCTTTTCCTCCATTAATCTGAGATGGAATCACTTCTGGTCGGGGTTGAGGCAAATTTGGCAGCCTTAGGGGTTGAATGGTGACAATTTAGGAACAATCTGCTTTTCTCTGCAAATCGCTAAGGCAATGGTGTTCCTTGGCCAATTCAAAAGTCAGGTGATGCCCAAAGAAACTACAGCACATTCTTGTCTAGGGTTCTTATCCATGAGCCGAAAGAAGGTGTTGCCAGATGCTACTGATCCTGAGTCTCCTGCTGAGACTCAGTCCTACCATGAGACTGGCATTCTGAGGCTGTTTCTCCCAGAGAGGGATGAGAATTGGGGCAAAAATTTGGAGGGCTATAGGGTAAAAGGCAGAGGAGGAAGACAAGAAGAAAGGGTAATGGTCTACTAGTCACCATGCTTCCATGAATGTGGTTATAACAAAGGCCTACTTGAATAGCTGTTTTATAGGTTTGTCACATCCAGATGTGAATAGGCTACATTCAGTTTTAATCTGCAAATAGAATCTTCCTCTAATGTATCATGTTTCTTCGCTGTTCCTCTCCAGACCTCCCACTCCACCCTTTAAGCTTTCTTCTGTCTACTTGAGATTCTCTCATCATCTGTTCCTTCTCCTCCTTCTCATCATCATCATTTGCTAAACTCTACTTAACCTACACACCTCACTCCTAACTTCATGTCATCTGTCCCTGTGCCTTGCAAATCTGAGTTAAGTGCCCTTCCTTTGACCTTTCTCTAAACCCTCACTTTCTCCTTTAATGAAATGTGTACATTCTGTATTATAGTTGCCTGGTCAACCATCTCTCTCCTATTCTCCCTACTTGCTCCGAAATGTGGGACTAAGATCAAGGATCATGCCTACATTGCTCAGCAGTACCCAGCACAACACAGATGTACTCAGTAAATAGTTGTTGATTCAATCAGTTGATTAAACAATTAAAATATCCCATGCTGAAGCAGTTGTGGTAAAAAAAGTCTTTGGTTCATGGGTTGCTTCCCAAACTTTTCCTATTTTACCTTAACCATTAATATGTGGTTATACTTTGACCCCCCAAAAAATAAATACACACACACACACACACAAATTCAATGCAACTATTGCATAAAAAGAAACAGGGGTTAAAGGTGAATAAGATCAACAAAAACACTTCCCTTCACAGCTGTTACATGATTCAGATATTTTTTAACAAACTATGGGAGCTTGATCCTTTGGACTCTTCTAAAGCTTAAATTGTTCATGATTATCAGCTCATACTTGGCTGAGACCAGGATTCCTAATTCCGAACCTTCATAACTGCAGCCATCCCTTACAGATTCAAAACCAACTTGCCCATTAGGCCCAATAGTAACCCACTGCCCAAGGTCTACAATAAGTTGAGAAGCCCATGAAAATGTTTTAGTTTCTTTTAAAATTAGAAGAAAAAACATTTTTAAGTTAAAAAAATTTTTAATATAATCCTATATAATAAAAGCCTAATAATCTAAGTGTCCGGTCATTTGGTCAGCCCTTTAACCAACCAAAATATAACATGCTAATGATATGCTAAAGCTGATCAACCACTTGCTATGACGTGCACTGACCACAAGGAGGCAGCCACTCCGACCAGTAGGTTAGCTTGCTGCTGGGGTCTAGCTGAACGGGACTGAGTGAGATGGGCCAGACATGCCCTGAAACCCTCCTGCAGTCCTGACTGGCCAACCTCCCACATCCCTCACTGGCCCTGATCGTGCACCAGTGGGGTGTCTTGGCCTGGCCTGCACCCTCTTGCAATCTGGAACCCCTCAGAGAATGTTGGAGAGCCAGTTTCAGCCTGATCCCACAGGCCAGGCTGAGGGACACCACTGGTGCACCAGGCCTCTAGTATAAATATATTTGTTTTTATACCAACACAACTGTAGAATATAATTTTTAGTAATTTTTATAGAGGAAGAAATCAATGATGTCAATAGTGCTAAATGCCCAGGAAATTCATGACTTTAGTCCTACTGGGTGCCTGAAAAGTATGTGCACAGAGGACAAGGCTAAGGAATCCAAACCATTTCACTATCTTGGAACCTCTACAGACCTAGTGAGAGGGTTGAACCATATGAAAGATTCTAAGATTACTTCTGAGGCTCTGGACAAAAGCCTATGCCAGAAGAAGAATGAAATGAAATGGATATAAGAAATGTATCTAATATAGAGGTCAGAATGATGATGGTAAAGATGCTTAACAGCATGAGAAAAGATATAGTAACTGTGGGAAAAAATAGACGGAAATAAAGAATGACATAGCATTAATAAAGAACACATTGGAAGGAATAGACAGCAGATTAGGGAAAGCTGAGGATTGGATCAGTGAATTAGAAGACAGGTTAGAAAAAAATCACTCAATCAGTGAACCAAAAAGAAAAAAACAATTAACAGGAGGTCAGCTTAAGGGAGCTGTGGGACAAGATTTTTAGACTTGTAGAATTTCTTACTAGGATGCTGTTCATAGAATGCCCACAAGAGGGGAGATTAAAAATAGTGGCAGAGTAAGTGGATACTACACACACATACTCCCAGGACCAAACTGGAATAACAACTAAAATACAAAAGTAAACATCCTGAATAATCAGTTGAAGGCTCGCTGAAGAGAACTCTAACAACCAAGGATGGAAAGTGAACATTTCATAGACACTGGTGGGAAGGGATGGGGGTGCAAAAGCTCCCACAGACAGCAGCTGAAGTTCTGGAGAGATATCTCAACTGTGGGAGGTTGCCACTAAGAACTCTGGGGTCTAGTTCCCAAGCTGGGCCCCCCAGCAGAGAGCACCAGAACTGAGAAAGGTGCCCACATAATATCTGGCTGTGAAAAGCAGCGGGATTGCTGTCTACCAGGGAGAAGCAGCTGGAAATGCAGGTATCCTCTTAAAGGGCCAACACACAAAATCTCATGTGCAGCCAATCACCTTGTGCTCCAGCAGTGGGAAGGCAGAGTACACTGGAGTCCTGTGAGCAGAAGCCAGAGTTGGGACCCCTGGGGTTAAGGCTCAGAAGGCAGGCACTTTCCTGTACTGAGTCATTCCCTCATGCTGGGGAGGTCATCTTTCCCAGGCAGACCTTTGCTATCCAGGTGGTTTTTGCCTGTGGGGGAGGGGAAGACAGTTGACCCACTCTATTGGAAAACACCTTGCCCCACGGTGTGAAATCTCTTGAGGCCCATTGAGAGATAGAGTAACAATTAGCCTCCAGGCAGAAGCAATGCCCCACCCTGTTAAAAAAAAACAAAACAAAACAAAACAAAAAAACCTCTCACCACACTTGTGGACGGTGACCTGAGGGAAATTCAAGACAGAATCCTATCAGTCTGTAGACAGAGACAGTCTCTAGAGGCTTTGAGTCTTTGCCTAATCTGGTGAATATGATGCTTTTGAATATAGTAACTATAATATATCCAGCCAACTCTAAAATGGCCTTTAAAAGCAAAGATGCAAACCTCCACAGATCAGTATGGTATGCTCAGATGTTTAATTTGACAATCTCCATCAGACAGGAAGAAAACACCCCATTGTCATTTATCAGGACTTTTATTGTTGCAGAAAGACCAAAAAAAACAAGTGATGCTTTGAAGAGGTGGAGAAATCACAGTTTTAATAATACGTGCGGACTCTGGGGTGTCCAAAATCCAAAATCCAGAGTGCCAGTAACATGCTTTATAATTGCCCCCTCGAGTTCATTGACTTGCAAATATACTCCCTCCCCCCAGGTGTGCTTAGGTTTGGGCTCAAAATAAAGCCCCTTGCCCTACTGCAGGACAGGGCTTTGTTTGGTTTAATGGCCTAACATTCCTTGCAAAACCAGTCTTCCTCCTCAGTATAAGATGGGAGCTCTTCAGAAGAAACTTATCTAAATCGAGATCTATAAAATAAAGACAAAATGTACCCTGGAAAGACATATTGATAGAAAAATATTTTCTTCCACTTTAATTTTTGCTAAGGTTGTGATAAGGTTTTCCTCACAGATACTAAACAAGGAATTTGCTTAGAGTGTACTTAAGAAGGAAACATGACTGTAGTTTAAAATCTTCATTATAGGCAGAACTGAAATTTGGCTGTGTGTAAGGGGAAATGGTACACTGAATAAATTATTATGATTTATGAAAAGAAGAAATTATTATCTGCTATAAGATTTACAAGTTCAGCATATACTCTGTGGCTTATGGTTACACCTATGTTTTAAAATACAGTCAAGTAAAGGAAAAATGAAAGGTGACAATTTTCCTTACGGTAGAGATGGATGTTGTAAAGTAGCTGGTAAAATAATTAGAACAGATAAATTCACAAGCAAACTACGGGTATATTTTGTGCACATACTTCTATTGCACCTACAGAAGAAACATTCCAAAGCCTTGGCTGTCATGTTTTCTGTGGAGAACAATAAAGTTCTAACCTTCACTGGGCTCCTAAACAATTCAGGGTGTTGCCTTTGATCTTCAAAGCCCCAATATCATTTGAGTTCAGGTTTCCATAGAAACTGCCTTTTTGCACCACCATGCCTGTTTTGGCTGGCCAAAGAACAGCTGCCAACAGGCCTTAGGTGTGAATACCAAGGGCCTGAAGCACCACATTTTCCATGGAGAAATTCCATTTTTGGAATTCATCTTTTCAATTGGTTTCACCAATTCAGGAATATTGGCCTTCAGGCCACAGAATAAAGCCCTAAATGCCTGACCCCTATGGGAATGTTTACTGGTAAATAATCAGCAAGTCACAGCATTATTAAGATGGAATCAATATCTTGGCTTTAAATTCTGAAAATTTTTTTATTTCCTATAAATTGCTCCAAGCTCACCAATGTGTGTTGAAACTATAATTATGTCCTCCTACTTTGTGATAAAATTCAAGTCTGCCTGAATAATGAAAGTTCCTTTGCAAATGTAGGAGTTTTAGAATAACTGGTAATAAGTTATTTAAAAATAAAGCCCCCAGAACTAGAACATTTATTTACATAGCTCAAAAAGGAATGCAGACATTCCCATCAAATGTACTGTTTTATGGAGATCCCCAGAGAAGGATCGACTCCCTTCTCCAACCCAATGGAAGCAGAGTTTACAAATAAGTCTGAAAACAGCCCACCATCTTTAAGAAACAGATATTTTAGCATGACCAAGCCTCAACTCAAATGTCACCCCCTCAGGAGCCTTCCATATGCATTCTAGATAAAGCAGTGCCACCCCAAAGTTACTATTGACTACCTCTTCACAGCAGAATTGGCAGAAGAACAAAAACAGAAAACTTTAAAATAGGCCCATTGAGATTATCCAGATTAAAAAAAAAAAAAAACAGAAAGGAAAATGAACTAAGAAATCGAACGGAGCCTCAGACACCTGTGGGAAACCATTAAGCTACCATACCAACATATGCACAATGGAAGTCACAGAAGGAAAGAATAAAGAGAAATGGGGAAGAAAAAAACATGTAAAGAAATAGTTGCCAGTAACTTCTCAAAAAAGGGTGTTTTTTTTAGATAATGATGACTATTTTTTAATAGTCTCAGACCACTCAGCTATTCCTGGATCCACCAAGAGCATTAAGAGCCCCAGCAACTTGGCTCCACGGAAGGGCGTCCTAACACACACTGCCCATTTTCCACCAGGTCCCACTGAAGGGCAGTCCAGAAGTTCCTCACATTAAAATAAACAAAAGAAAAACAGCAGCCACATGCATAGCTCAAAGCACCATAGCCTTTGGCTTCCCTGTTTAATAAGAACCAGTAATTCTACCTCTAGAAATCATTCTTAAAGAAATAAGTGTGAATTGAGATGTATATAAGACATTTTTCATCGCAACATTTTCATTTTTTTAAAGTATATTTTTATTGATTTCAGAGAGGAAGGGAGAGGAAAAGAGAGATAGAAATATTGATGATAAGAGAGAATCATTGATGGGCTGCCTCCTATAGACCCCACAACTTGGGCATGTGTCCTGACTATAAATGGAAACATGACCTCCTTGTTCACAGGTGGACACTTAACCACTGAGCCATGCCTGGCTCATCACAGCATTTTTTTTTTAATATTTTTTATTGATTTCAGAATGGAAGAGAGAGGGAGAGATGATGAGAGATGAGAGAGAATGATGAGAGAGAATCATTGATCAGCTGCCAACTGGGGATCAAGCCCGCAGCCCAGGCATGTGCCCTTGACCGGAATCAAACCCTGGACCCTTCAGTCTGTAGGCTGACACTCTATCCTACTGAGCCAAACCAGCTAGGGCTGCTCATCACAACATCCTATCTAATAAAAGAGTAATATGCAAATTAGTTGTCACTTCATGACAAAGATGGCCACGCCCATAGCCACAAAATGGCGGTGCCCAGTCCGACTCAGCCCCGTAACTGAAGTAGCCAGGCCTGTTAGCCTGGCAGGTGGTGGGTGAGGAGGGGGGCCGAGGGACAGAGCCAACAATTAGGGACCTGGAAAGAGGCAGAGCTGGCGATCGCAGGGTTTGGGGGTCTTCTGCTCAGGTCTGCAGCCTTGGCCAGAGATTGCAAGTCTGGGAAGGGGTGGGGCCTTCAATCACAGTGGTTTGGGGGTCTTCTGCCCTAGACTTCAGCCTCTGGCAGAGATTGCGGCCTGAGCAGGGGCAGAGGCGGCAATCACAGGGACCTGGTAAGGGACGGACCAGCAATCGCAGGGGCTTGGGGGTCTTCTGCCCAGGCCTGCATCCTATGCCAAAGGCTACAGGCCTGGGTAGAGGTAGAGCTGGGATTGGAGGGGTAGGGGTGGAGCCGGTGATCAGAGTGAAATACAGAGGAAACACCTTTTCTTACCACTCATTGGCTAAGCTCCCTGTATGCCACTGGTAATATTCTTAGTAACTTGGGTAATAAGAATCCAAAAAGGTGATCTAGGGTTTCCCACCACACTCCTGGAGAGAGAAAATGAAGGTCCATTACTGGAGGGCTAAGAAATGTCATATCCTGCCCTAGCTGTTTTGGCTCAATGCATAATGCCTCAGCCTGCTGACTGCAGGGTCTGGGTTCAATTCTGACCAAGGGCATCTACCTAGGTTGCAGGCTCCTCCCTAGCCGGGGCCCAGGTCAGGGCTCATGCAAGAAGCAACCAATCAAAGTGTTCTTCTCACTTTGATGTTTCTCTCTGTCTTTCCCTTCTCTTCTACATCCTCTAAAAATCAATGGAAACATATCCTCAGGTGAGGATAAAAAAAAAAAAAAAAAATGTGATATCCTATGAAAGACACATCTTGAAAATGCCTAAAGAAAGTTGTCATTTTTTCATGTTGAAGGGACTGGAGTCCATGTTAATGAAAACATCTTGGTGGCTGCAGTGACTGGCAGTGGCTGCAGCAGCGGGATAATGAGACTGGTAGCTTCCCCTGATTAGCCTGGTTACCTCCCACAAAGGGAGGCCAGACTGTGGCTTAGGCCTACTCCCCATGGGGAGCAGGAAGCAGGCCTAAGCCATCAGTAGGACATCCCCTGAGGGCTCCCAATATATGAGAGGGGGCAGGCTGGGCTGAGCACCCCCCCCCACACACACACACACACACACACACACCAGTGAACGAATTTCATGCTCCAGGCCCTTAGTTTTTATATAATAGCAAAAATTTACCAAATAATCTCTACAAGCTATCCATACTATTGTGGAATCATTTATGGTACATGCACACAATGGATAATTATGCAGGTGTTAGAAACATGTTTTTAAGGAACATTTGATGATATCTGCTAAAATTTATTATGAAGTTCAATTAGAAGGGAGAGGAAGAGGAGAAGGAACAGAATAAAAAGAGAATTCCAAATTATACACAGTTATTACAGCCCAGATTCTGTAGGTACAAGAATTATGTTCCCTCTCAACATAGCAATTCAATGTAGAGTTCAGGTCTATTTGATGGAGTTGAGTAGAACCACCTGCTTATGTAAATGTGTATGGAGTAAAAGGTACCTTCTGGTAAAAAACAAAATGAGTCCCAAAGCCACACCCCTGAGAGTCAGATATAAAAACATGTATGATGAACCAGGGTGGGAGAGAAGGGATATGTCCAAACCAGAGCCAGATGAATCCACTGAAATATAATAGTAATTTTTAAAAATGAGATTTCTGTTAACTCATGACTATTCCATTCTCATTAAAACACTCATAATTGGACGTTTTTTATATTTTATGCAAGATGTCAAGGCAGGTGGTTGCCCACAAGGAAACCCATAGAAGAAAGGTTAGGCCACTGAGATTCCAGAACTGAGACCAAGGGCCGAAGTCGCTGAAGGGAATGTGGGTTTCAGGACCAACATGCACCTAGTGCTGTCCCGACAGTCTCTCACCCACCAGGCCCTTGGAGGACCCATAAGAGGGAATGTCTATCCAGCTCTTAGTGTGCTGTGCCTGATGTGGAATTAACACTCAATGAACATTTTTCTTGAACGGAAAAAAAAATTATTGAGTCAATGAATCAATAAATAAATCAAAAACTAATCACCTGAAAAAAAACAAAAAACTAATCACCTGGGTCCTGGATAGTGTTGTCCAATGGTTGGAGCATCCGCCCACCCACCAAAGGGTTGCAGGTTCAATTCCCAATCAAGGGCACGTACCTGAGTTGCAGGTTTGTTCCCCAGCCTTAGTTGGGGTATATGGGGGAGGCAACCAATTAACATATCTCTCTTGATGTTTCTCTCTCTCTCTCTCTCTCTCTCTCTCTCTCTCTCTCTCTCTCTCTCTCCCCCCTTCCTCCCTCCTTCTACTCACTCTGAAAAAAAAAGATGAATGGAAAAAATATCTTGTGTGAGGATTAACAAAAGACAATTAAAAAATGGATCACCTGGGATCAGGCCGTTTGGCTATGATGTTGAGAAGTATCTCTTTCAAACTTCAAAGTGTAGATCCATTGATATTTCACCAAGAGCAAGGACAAAAGCAAGTAGAATCTTGGTAAACCCCTGACAGTGGCAACTCCAATGAAGAAGGTCCTTGGGGTAATCCTTTGGGGGGTTAGGGGTGCAGCCTATGGCCCTCAGAGCTGCACTCAGCCTCAGAAGGCAGGCATAGGAAAGCAAATAGGGAAGGAACTGTGGCGGGAGTGTAAGTCACCTGGGAGCCTTTTAGGGAACTTGGAAAAAAGCACCCTGGAAAAGAGTACACTTTCTGCTCCTCTGTCAGGTTAGTGCCTAAGCCATGGTTAGTTGGATATTTCATGAAGAGATAGTTGTATTTTGGGGACACAGACTTTTTCAAAATAAATTACTTACATTACACAGTAATATACCTCTTTTGAAAAAACAAAAAAGTCTTCAATAAGCAACGCACATATACACATACACCCGCATCTCAACATACAGAAACACATTTTTATGTTTAAAATTTTTCATAAAGGCCTTAGATTTAGTTGGGGGGGGCAAAAGATGGCTTTTCATTAAAAAGGGGGTAAATAAAGGACCCTAAGCACTAAAATACCTATTTCTCTAAAACTTCTTTAGGGCATTATAACCATAAGGTTGTACCGCATAGAACACAGCACCAGTGAGGATGAACTACATTCTCCCTTCAGATCACCTTTGTGGCACAGAGGCCTGAGTAGGGAGGCCGCCTGGCATGAGCCACCTACACGGCAGAGTCTCCAAATGATTTTTGGAGACAGGAACAGCATCTCCTCTGGAGGGAAAAGTGAGCACCGACTCCATAGTGAATAACTGACCAGCTCATGGAAAAGCCCAGGCAGGCAAAATGAGTGAAGATGGAACCTGAAAATATGTTGGGTTATTTTTTGCTGTGGTGGGTTTTTTTCTTTTGATTTTTATCAGTTTTACTGTCACTGACCCAATCTATAAGACTCAAGTTATATCCTAGATGTTCCTCTCTCTATATATAGTGGCACCTTTCATAACAAGACATGTTTTTTAAGCATAAACATGGACCGGAGTTCAGCTTGAACACTTTTATATAACCCAGGGAAAATAAGCCAAAAATTGTAAAGATGAATCCACTGAGAAGATAATAGTAATTTTTTTAAAAAGGAGATTTCTGTTATCCCATGACTATTCTATTCACATTAAAACACTCAAAATTGACAAAAAAATTAAAATACCTAGGAATAAATCTAACTAAGGAGGTAAAAAACCTATACTCAGAAAACTACAGGACATTGAAAAAAGAGATAGAGGAAGACATAAACAAATGGAAGAACATACCATTTTTATGGATTGGTAGAGTCAACATCATTAAAATGTCCATACTATCCAAAGCAATCTATAGATTCAATGCAGTCCTCATTAAAATGCCAATGGCATATTTCACAGACCTAGAACGAACTCTCCAAAAATTCATTTGGAGTAAAAAATAAGACCCCAAATAGCCATAACAATCCTGACAAAGAAGAAGAAAGTTGGAGGGATCTCAATATCAGATATCATGCTATATTTCAAAGCCACTGTTCTAAAAACTGCCTGGTATTGGCACAAGAACAGACATATAGACCAATGGAACAGAACAGAGAACCCAGAAATCAACCCAAGCCATTATATTCAATTAATATTTGACAAAGGAGGCAAGAGCATACAATGGAGTCAAGACAATCTCTTCAATAAATGGTGTTACAAAAATTGAACAGATACATGCAAAAAAATAAAACTAGACCACCAACTTACAAGATACACAAAAATAAACTAAAAGCGAATAAAGGACTTAAACATAAGACAGGAAATCATAAAAGACTTAGAAAAATCCATAGGCAGCAAAATATCAGATACATGTGAAAGAAGAAGGAAGATGGCTGCGGATGAGAAGGCAGACTGAAAGACAGTGAGAGAGAGAGAGAAGGAACAGAGAGTGTGTGGATGTACCAAGCGTGGAAATTTGTGGGTGTGCAACAGATATACTCCAGAGGACTGCTGGAGAACCCGAATGGGGCTCCCTTAACCGGGCACTGCCTCCACTGCTGCTGAAATCTCTCCCGGAGCTGCGGACTCGGCTGCGGGGACCGAGCCATCTTGGGTGACTGTTACAAGAAACCTATACATCCAGGGATACTGCAAACAGGTCACCCAGGGACCAGCCAGTAACCCAGGAACACCGGAGCTCAAGCCAAGAATTCGTGGACCCAGACAAGCCCTGCACCTCCTCACGGACAGGTCAGATTTCGCTTGTTAAAAGCGTGGTTTGTATTCCAGGTGGGAGAGTTGAAGGCGCGCAGGAGAAGTCTCTGCGCAGCAGAGTCTGCGCCCCTCCCCTCGGGGCCAGCCCGCGCTCCACAAAGTTCGAGGCTGTTGGCACCAGCGTGACCTGAGTGTGGGAAGGGGTCCCGCAGGCTGCTAGCAGAAGGGAACCCCAAAAAAACCACCCCATAACTGATCGGGACACGAAAAGACAGCCTCAGTTTTGGGTCGCGGAGAAGAGACATTGGGAGAGTTACGCGCAGAGCTGGAGGAGGAAGGGAGCCCGCGCATCTCTTTGGAGAGGTTCCTTTTCCCCTCTCGTTATTAAAGCTAGGCTTAGGATTATTAAACCCAATACATAGGAGCACCCAATTGGGGCCGCTCATGGAGACTGCAGGGGAAAACCCTGTTTGTGTGTCCTGAGAAGCAGAGCAGGGAGTGACGGATTCGGAAACCATTTCAGGGGCAGTCCATTTCGCTAAACTAGTATAAGTGTGATAGGGAAAACAAAACCTAAATGCTGGCTAGAGAGGACTTATAGTCGAAGAGGTCACTCCAGAAACACTGCCACCCAGAGGCTGATTCACAAACTGACTCTTCTGTAAACACAAATAAAGGCGGAAATACTGCCGGCTTTTAAATCAGGACTGGTGTACGATGCAGAGGAGTAGTGAATTGCAGGAAACTTCTATACTTTCCTGAATAGCTGACAAGACTAAGGCGCACCAATCAGAAGAGGAGAAGAAGTGAATGACCCTCACTACTGCACATTTTTCTCTCTTTATTTAATTTTTTCTTTTTTTTTAATTTTTTTCTTTTTCTTTTTTTTTAATTTTTTTCTTTTTCTTTTTTTTCCTTTAAGAAACAATTTTTTGTCTTTTTTCCTCACTTGATTTTACCTTTTTAATTATTGTATCTTTATTTTTAATCAATATTATTACTACTACTATTTTTTTTCTTTTTCTGAGAGTCATTTTATTTTATCTTTATATTATTTTGAGATTAGTGTTCTTCATTCTATTTTCAGATTTCCTATAGCATCATTTTACTCTATCTCAACTTTACCTTTATGTCAACACTCTCTTCCTCACTATTCCCCTATTGCTGTCCTTTTTCTCTTAACCAACTCATGCTTTAGATCCTCCCTATTCCCTCTTTTTACCCCCTGTTACAATTTCACCCTACTAAGATATCTAATTTCCAATCCCCTGCTCCAAGCCGACAGATACCTCACTCCTTTCTTTCTTCACTATCCAAAATTTCTCTCTCTCTCTCTCTGTTGTTCTGCTGTTGTTTCTTTAACTGTTGATTATACTGGGGTTTTTATAATTGTTGGTGAGACTGTCTTGCTTTTCCTTTTTGTTTTTTGGTTGTATTTTGGTTATTTTTTTAATTCTGTTTACCTTGTTAGATATTAATTGTTAATTGATTGATTATTTGATGTACTCCATTCATCTATAGGTCTTTGTAGATGGCATTTGTTGCTACTAGTAACCATTCTATTTGAGTTTTCTCCCCATACAATCTCTTTCCCCCTTTTATTTCATTCTTTTTTATCGCTGTTACCTTTTTTTTTTCTTTTCCCAAATTTGTTTTGGCACTCCCTTTCCCCTTTTTTTTTCTTCTTTTTCTTTCTTCTTTACTCCCTAACTCTCTTTTCTATGGTGGTGACCGTTAGTGGGTTATAAGTATCGTGAATACATTTGGGTTCACATCCTTGTGCATTGTGCCTTGCTGTGTTGTATTTTGTCCCTTTAAATCAACACAGGAGAGAAAAAACTATATAACCAGATACCCAGAGAAGAGAGATCATGGGGAGACAAAGAAACAGCTCGCATATGAAAGAAAACCAGGCATCACCAGAAAGGGAAGTAAATGAAATGGAGGCAAGTAACTTGTCGGAGAAAGAATTCAGGGAAATGGTCATAAGGTGGATGAAAAGAATGGAAGACAAATTTGACAGTATGTGTAAGAACCAAGAGGAAATGAAGAAGAAGCAAGAAGAAATGCAAAACGACATCACTGCTATGAAGAACTCAATAGAAAGCATCAAGAGTAGACTAGAAGAAGCAGAGGACCGCATCAGTGAGCTAGAAAACAAGGTAGAAAAAAATACCCAAGCAGAGCAGCGCCTAGAAAAAAGAATTAAAAATCAGGAGGAGAGCCTAAGAGAACTTTGGGACAACACAAAACGAAACAACATACGCATAATAGGGGTGCCAGAAGGAAAGGAAACTGAACGAGGAATAGAAAACTTGTTTTAAGAAATAATGACAGAAAACTTCCCTGAAATAGGGAAGAAAAAACCCACGCAAATCCAAGAAGCCCACAGAGTGCCAATCAAAAAGAACCCCAAAAGACCAATGCCAAGGCACATTATAATTAAATTGGCAAACACCAATGACAAAGAAAGAATCTTAAAAGCGGCCAGAGAGAGACAGAAAGTTACCTACAAAGGCTCCCCAATTAGACTAGCAACTGATTTCTCAACAGAAACACATCAGGCAAGAAGGGAATGGAATGAAATATACAAAGTCATGCAAAGGAAGGGTCTGAATCCAAGAATACTGTACCCAGCAAGGCTATCAATCAAAATTGAGGGTGAAATTAGGAGCTTCACAGACAAAAAAGGACTAAGGGAGTTTGTTACTACCAAACCAGCAATGC
>PVJC01037601.1:0-17129 GCA_004026665.1 Murina feae
CACATTTTTTAAAATTAATCCTATATAATAAAAGGGTAATATGCAAATTGACCCTAACAGCAGAATGACTGGTCACTATGACACACACTGACCACCAGGAGGCAGATGCTCAATGCTCCCCACTGGCAAGTGGACATCCCCCAAGGGTTCCTGGGCTGCCAGAGGGATGTCTGACTGCCAGCTTTGGCCCGATCCCCCGGGGAGCATTCCCTGAGGGGTTCCAGACTGCAAGAGGGCACAGGCCAGGCTGAGGTCCACCACCCCACCCCCCAACCCCCCGTGTACAAATTTTTGTGCACCGGGCCTCTATTTATTTATAAAAAATTAAAAACAGGAAGAAGGAACTTAGGGAGCCAAGAAATGCATAAAACTTAAGAGGGTTTTTTAAGACAACTACAGTTTAAAATTCCACAAAGAAAACAATTTCATTTGCAATAGCATCAGAAGAATAAAATACTTAGGGAAGCCAGGAGAGGTCAGGGAACTATTTCCCTAGAACAGGGACATTTCAGCATTAGCCTGAAAGATGAATAGGCTAGAGGGGGAAGGGGGGGCACAAGAGGGAACAGCATGTGGAAAGGACCTGAGGCGGGAAAGTGCGCAGTAGTTAGAGGACCTGGAAGGAGGCTAGCACAGGGGGCTGGTCATACAGAGCTTTGGGGGCCAGTGTGACAGATTAGAGGCCCTATTTGTTACCTAATACAAATTCTCCTAAAGCTCTGTGACTTCAGACAATAAATATTTATTATCTCACAGTTTCTATAAGTTGAGAATTTGGGAGCAGCATAGGGTTTTCCACGAGGTTGTCTAGGCAAACGATTTATACACTGAAAACTAATAAATGTTGCTGAAAGAAATTAAGCCACAATTAGATGGCAACACATCTGTGTTCATGGACTGGAAGGCTTCAAATTCTTAAGATGTTAGTACTACCCAAAGTCATCTACAGATTTAATGCAATCCTATCAAAATTTCAATAGCATTTTTTGCACAAATAGAAAAATCCATCCTAAAATTCAGATGGCATCTCAAGGGACCCTGAATAGCCAAAATAATCTTGAAAAAGAACAAAGATGGCATTCTCATACTTCCTGGTTTCAAAACATATTACAAAGCTACAGTAATCAAAACAGTGTAGTAGTGACATAAAAAGACATACAAACCAATGGAATAGGGACAGAAACATGTGCTTGCATATATAATCAAAGGTTTGTTTTTTTTTTTTGGTTAATTCACACCCAAGGATATTTTTTTAGAGAGAGTGGGGGAGAGAGGGAAAGACAGAGAGAAACATCGATGTGAGAAAAAAACACATGAACCCTAACCGGTTTGGCTCAGTGGATAGAGCATTGGCCTGACAGAGTGTGGGGTCCCGGGTTTGATTCCAGTTAGGGACATGTACCTTGGTTGCAGGCACATCCCCAGTAGGGGGTGTGCAGGAGGCAGCTGATTGATGTTTCTGACTCTCTATCCCTCTCCCTTCCTCTCTGTAAAAAAATATTTTTTTTACATCAATAAAATATATTTTTTTAAAAAATTAAAAAACACACACACGTCAATTGGTTGCCTCCTGCACATGCCCTGACCAGGATCTAGGCAGGAAGGAGCTTGCAACCGAGGTACATGCCCTTGACCAGAATCAAACCCGGGACCCTTTGGTCCGCAGGCCAGCGCTCTATCCACTGAGCCCAACTAGCTAAGGTAAGTGATTTTTGACAAGGGTGCCAAAACCACTCTTTAGGGAAGAGACTGTCTTTTCAACAAATACTGTCTCACATGCAAAAGAATGATAGTGGACCCTTACCTTACACCATAAGCCAAAATAAACCCAAAATGG
The DNA here is from genome assembly GCA_004026665.1 of Murina feae. Taxonomy (NCBI): domain Eukaryota; kingdom Metazoa; phylum Chordata; class Mammalia; order Chiroptera; family Vespertilionidae; genus Murina; species Murina feae. The sequence continues at coordinate 1,838 of PVJC01037601.1, forward strand.
ATCAAAGACATAAAAGCAAGGCCTAAAACTATAAACTCTTAGGGTATAAAATATGGGGGAAATCTTCATGACATTGGATTTGGCAGAGATTTCTTGACTTTGACACCAAAACGCAGAAAACAAAAGTAGAAATAGATAAATTGGACACAACAAAATTGAAAACTTCTGTGCATCAAAGGACGCAATCAACAGAATAAAAAAGGCAACATAGCCCTAACTGGTTTGACTCAGTGGATAGAGCGTCTGCCTGCTGACTCAAGGGTCCCAGGTTTGATTCTGGTCAAGGGCATGTGCCTTGGTTGCGGCACATCCCCAGTGGGGAGTGTGCAGCAAGCAGCTGATCGATGTTTCTCTCTCATCAATGTTTCTAACTCTCTATCCCTTTCCCTTCCTCTCTGTAAAAAATCAATAAAATATATTTTTTTTAAAAAAAAAGGCAACGTAAGGAGCAGGACAAAATATTTGCAAATCATAAATCTGATAAATGGTTAATATTCAGAACTTTTGCAATTCAATGACAAAAAAAGAAATAGCCCAATCTAAAAATGGGCAAAGGATTTAAATGGCTCTTCTTTCTAAAGAAAATATACAAATAGCCAACAAGCATATTTTAAAAAATGTGCAACAGCCCAGCAGGCCTGGCTCAGTGGTGGAGACCCATGAACCAGGAGGTCACGGTTCAATTCTCAGTCAGGACACATGCCCGGATTGTGGGCTCGATCCCCAGTGAGGGGTGTGCAGGAGTCGGCCGATCCATGATTCTCTCTCACAGTTGGTGTTTCTATCTCCCTCTCCCTTCCTCTCTGAAACTAATTTAAAAAATGAATATTTTTTTAAGAAATGTGCAACATCACTAATTAGGGAAATGTAAATCAAAACCACAATCACAACTCTCAGGATAACTACTATAAAATTTTTTTAAAAAAGCCCTAACTGATTTGGCTCAGTGGATAGAGCATCAGCCTGCGGACTGAAAGGTCCCAGGTTCGATTCCGATTCCGGTCAAGGGCATGTACCTTGGTTGCAGGCACATCCCCAGTAGGGGGTGTGCAGGAGGCGGCTGTTCGATGTTTCTCTCTCATCGGTGTTTCTAACTCTCTATTCTTCTCTCTTCTTCTCTGCAAAAAATCAATAAAATATATATTTTTTAAAAATAAAAAACAAACAAACAAAATAACAAGTGCTGGCAAGGGTATATGGAAAAGGGAACTCTGTGCAATGTCAAACAGTGCAGCAGCTATGAAAAACAGTATGGTGGCTCCTCAAAAAACGTAAAATAGAATTACCATATGATCCAGTAATTCCACTTCTAGTTACATATCAAAAAACAATTGAAATTAGAGTCTCGGAGAGATGCTTGTACACCCATGTCATCGCAGCATTATTCACAAAAGCCAAAAGGTGGAGCAGCCCAAGTGTTCCCCAACAGCTCCGTGGATAAACAAAATGTGTGATATGCATACAATGGAATATTACTCATCCTTAACAAGGAAGGAAATTCTGACATATGCTACAACATGGAGAAACACTGAGGACATTATGCTGCGTGAAATAAGCCAGTCATAAAGGACAAATACTCTATGATCCCACTTATATGCGGTATCTACAGTGGTAAAATTCACAGAGACAGAGGGTTGATCGTGGTTGCCAAGAACAGGGAGAAATTGGGAGTTATTGTTGAATGGATGCAGAGTTTTGATTTTTACAAGAGAAAAGGTTCTAAAGATGGGTTGCACAACAATTGAATATCCTTAATATGAACTTAAGAATACACTTAAGAATAATTAAAGTAGTAAACTTTATGTGTGTATTTTATCACAATTACAAATCAAAGCAATTACAAGTAACATTTTTAGAGATAATATTATGTCCATGAACAAGAATAGGACGCTATAAAAAAAAAAAGAACAAGAAATTGCTCTTAGAAGGGAAAGATTATGAGAAGAGATATGAAAAAATCTAATAGAAAAGTTGGAAGGTTAAGTTGAGGTAATGGCCCAGAAAATAGAACAAACATTTTTTTAAATGAAAAATTGGAAAGAACATTTTGAAAAATTAGATCATCATATCCAAGAGGCCCAATATCCAACTAAATTAGAAAATAAACAAATCCAGAAAAGAGAATGGAGGAAATTAGCCCAAAGAAATGTCCCCAAAATTGATTTCCAGATTAAAAGATATTGATTTACAGACTAAAAGACCCACCACGTGCTCAGAGTAAATGCACAACGTTAGGAAACTTTAGACCTCTGGAAAATTCTAGAAACTGCCAGAGAGAAAAACTGGCTCACACATATATGATTAGGTATCTGAATGTCATTTGACTTTTCAACAGCAGCAGTGAATCATGTCCTCAGAATTCTGAGGGAAATTTATTTCCAATCCAGAATTCTACACCCAGCAGAACCATCAGTCAAAGCTACTGGACTATATGCTCTGCCAAAACAAGGAAATAAATCAGGGCAGGGTGGAGGGGTTGGGGCAAGGGATCCAGAAAACTGGATCCAGCCCAGGAAAAAGGCAGAGGAAATTCCTAGGATGGTAGCAGAGCAAAATCCCAGGACAATAGCCACACAGGTCTATAGTGTAGACCAGATGGGAGCCCAGAGAGGAGGCCTTCAAGAGTCTCTAAGAATCACATAGACCTGAAGACCACCCGGTGTGTTTGCCCAGGCTGACAGCTGGGAGGTGAATTAGTGGTAGGTATGCATGCAACGAAGCTTTTTGGTTTCTTTGATTATACACCTGGTACTTCTGGAAAAGTAAAAAAAGTTGCCCATGAAAAAAGCTTTCAACGTTGCCTCAGCCATCATCACTTCATAGATTGGCATGCAGTGGAATATTTTTTCTTTTTTTCAATTTGATTTTTATTTATTTGTATTAGTTTAGAAAGTCACATAGCTGGTTTATAGGAGACACGATTTAAAATACATTAATCCGCCCTAGCTGGTTTGGCTCAGTGGATAGAGTGTCAGCCTGCAAACTGGAAGGTTCCCAGGTTCCATACTGGTCAAGGAGACATGCCCAGGTTGGGTCTCCATCCCCAGTAAGGGGTGTATAGGAGGCAGCCTATCAATGATTCTCTCTCATCATTGATGTTTCTATCTCTCTCGCCCTCTCCCTTCCTCTCTGAAATCAATAAAAATATTTTTTTTAATAAATAAATAAAATACATTAACCCCCCTGCCCCACCCTTCTCCAGTCTCAAGTCTCTTCCAAAGACAATAGGCAATTTTTTTACACATTTTAGGTGGCACTTCCATCATATGTGTTCTTCAATAACACTTGTAATTCATATTTCCCACTTTTTAAGACATGACCTACCACCTCCCTTCTATGGAAGATGAAGATTTAATGCCCTTTTATCTCCTCCCATCAAACACATTTTCCATCCTCCCTCCCGGTATAGTTAGAATATTTTGTTGCTGTGGCGCCATTATTCAGCGTTTAATTAGTATGACTATGCAAATATTCAAAGCCAGGCCTTGAAGGGTGCCCACTGAGGAAACACAAAGGACGATGGAAGCTGGGAGAGCAGCTGAGTCCTCTAAACTGTAGTCTAAAGCAGTGGTTCTCAACCTTCTGGCCCTTTATAGACATGTGGTGACCCAACCATAAAATTATTCCCGTTGCTACTTCATCACTGTAATGTTGCTGCTGTTGTGAATCATAATGCAAATATCTGATATGCAGGATGGTCTTAGGCGACCCCTGTGAAAGGGTCGTTCGACCCCCAAAAGGGTCGCGACCCACAGGTTGAGAACCGTTGGTCTAAAGGAACAAGTTTGGAGGAAGAAGAGCAGAAGGCCAAGCAGGAGGGTGTATGGAGGAGCCTCTGAAGGGAGGAGTGCTCCTGGGGGGAAAGGGGGGGGCCGCATGGGAATCCCAGCCAAGGAAGCCCAGGTGAGTGGTTAACAAGGGCTAAGAATGTCAAATACTGCTTTGAGGTCCAAGGACTTAACATAAAACAGACTATTGTACACTGCGATCTCACACGTCCTGGGTCCTCACCTCCAGAGAGCATTTGCCAAAAGCAGTGGCAACAGCACAGAACCAGGTCTAGGTGAGCAAACCACCTGTCTGTGGCTTCTCAGTCTTTCTTATTCTCTGGGAGGCAGAAGCCTTCCTTACCAGGTAAAATGGGTGCAATACCAGCGATACAGCATACTTATATTAATGATCGTTGTTTATCTGAAACAAATTTAACTGATGTCCTGTGTCTTTATGTGTTAACCCCTGCAATGTCAGGACAAAAGCTTGGAGGCACCTCAGCCTTGCATTGTTGAGACTTTGCAGTTGGCCACTCCCACCAACCCCCTGCTGTTTTGGGGAGGGGAGCCCCAAGGCAGTAAGGTCCAGAGGGTTTACTTAGGAGACCCAAGGCAGGAGACAGCAGGATTTTTTAATGTCCTTCAGGTCAAAAACCACCAAAGTCCATTCTAAAAGGGGGCTGGCTGAGTTAATGTCTTCATTAGATCCCAGGGGGCTAATCTGGCACTGTGAAAAGCACTCGAATGATACTGGGCTTCTCAGAGCCTGTCCTCTTGTGGGGAAATGAGGTCACGTCTACATCTCCAGGGTGAGTACAGAGGGAGACGTCCATGTCCTCCTGGTGCAATTTTCACCACAAGCACAGATTATTTTTATAATCAGCCAAAGGCAGTAAGGACATTTCCATATTGTAAATAAAATAAAGGAAGGCTGCAGCAGACCAGAAGTCTGTGAGGTCCCTCCAAAGCTATGATCTGTAATTCTAAGTAATTTCTTGTTCTTTTTTTTAAAATATATTTTATTGATTTCTTACATAGAGGAAGGGAGAGGGGTAGAGAGCTAGAAACATGGATGAGAGAAAAACATCGATCAGCTGCCTCCTGCACACCTCCCACTGGGGATGTGCCCACAACCAAGGTTCATCATGCCCTTGACCGGAATCGAACCTGTGACCCTTCAGTCCGCAGGCCGACGCTCTGTCCACTGAGCAAACCCGGCTAGGGCAATTTCTTGTTCTTTATTTGCATGTCATTTTAGGAGCATGCGGAAATGCAGCCTTGCTGTGGATTTTTTGCTTTTATTCCCCTAAGGATTCTGAACTCAGCCACTCCTGTCCTTTACCCTGAATGTTGCCCCCACTGTGAAGCACAACACTGCCCCCCACTCTCATTCTGGCCAGGCCCAAAGTCTAGGCTCATGTCTGACCTGGAGGACTCCCCAGATGACCTGTTTGGCAGCCAAGGAAAGGGCTCAGGTGAGGGCCTCCTATGGTAGCTCCTGGGCCTCCATCAGGGCAGACCTGGGAGTCTAGGCAGCTTGTGTCTTAACAAATCCTGAAAGGGGAGATGTGTCCCCACACTGAGGGACAACTGTCTCCTTCCCAGCACATTAGAACCCCTTCCTAGAAGGAGCCCCCACTAGAGGGGTCCTAGGGGAGGATGGAAAATGCCCCATCCACATGCAGCATATGGATGCAGAAGAGTGAGGGCCCACTCAGGAGGGTCACTCAAGCCTGAGTGGGCCCTAGTTCCGCCTTGTGACCTTGGGCAAGTCACTTCATTGACCTGGGCTGCCCTGAGGGTCCAATGGGATCCCCTATGCACACCCTCAGGGGCGTTGGGCAATGCTGGACGAAGTCACCAGTCCCAGTCTGTTTTCTCTGTTGAATCCTCTGGAGAAGCCAGAGGCGGTCCTTTGAACAGAAAGAAGCTTTTCATCTGCTGTGCCCACAGGCCCCCAAAATGCCCTGGAAGTTTCCTCCACCCTCAAAGGATACCCTCCCCGCTTCGTGCCAAGCGAGGGGCACTAGCAGCCACCGGAGCAGTGACTGGGCCTCCCAGCTCAGACGAAGCGCCTGGCCCACGACCTTGGAAGAACCTGGGAGAGAGCTTCGCCAGGCGACAGTACTTTTCCACTGCACCGCTCAGGCCTCCTCAGCTGGCTTTCTGCTGTGCAGACAGGAGGCAAAGGGAGCCAGGCCGCCCCATCAGGAACCCACCCAAAACCACGCTGAGACCTGGGGGTAAGGACACGCTGTGCTGGGCGGCAGGGGGAATCCTTAGAAAGAGACGAGGAGGTCGCTAATGCGGCTCTGGGAGCCCACCAGTGAGGCCAGAGGAATCTGCATTGGCAAAGCCCTCCCTACACTGCAGGCGGTTCCTGCTCCCCGCCCGCCCCTCCCACCCCCACGGCTCCAGTAATAATGATTAAATCCGTTCCAGCGCGCCTGTGCCGGGTCTCGGGCTTGGAGCAGCACTAGCTGGCAAGGGGGGGAGAGAGAGGAGGGCGAGGGGAGGGGACAAGAAAGCTAGCGGTCCCGCCCGGTGATGCAGGCAGCCCTGGGAGGTGGAGCCCCGAGCCCGAGGAGTCCCCACCGCAGTCGCGCTCCGTCTACCCCACGGAGCGGCAGCCGGAGACCTCAAATTAGAGCATCAGGGACGGCGGGATCCACCCGGTTCAGGCCTGGGGGCGCCTCCATCACGCCCGGCCCCTACCCCTCCTAGCTTCCCGGACGGCGGAGCGACTCCCGGGAGAAGCCGCTCCCGGACGCTCGGCCGCCGCCCGAACATCTCGGCTGCCAGCCCGGCTGGGCACCGGGCATCTGCGAAGCTCGCCCTGCTTGGCACTGGCCCTCTCCGGGCACCGACCGTCTCGGGCGCCGCCCAGCTTCTTGCGACTCGCCGGGCAGGACAGGACGCCCGTGCGCTTCCGGCGACCCCAGCCCCTTGGGCCGCCGCCGCGATGCTGCCCTGGAGACGGAACAAATTCGTGCTGGTGGAGGACGAGGCCAAGTGCAAGGCGAAGAGCCTGAGCCCGGGGCTCACCTACACGTCGCTGCTCTCCAGCTTCCTCCGCTCCTGCCCGGACCTGCTGCCCGACTGGCCGCTGGAGCGCCTGGGCCGCGTGTTCCGCAGCCGGCGGCAGAAAGTGGAGCTCAACCGGGAGGACCCGACCTACACCGTGTGGTACCTGGGCAACGCCGTCACCCTGCACGCCAAGGGCGAGGGCTGCACCGACGACGCCGTGAGCAAGATCTGGGCGCGCTGCGGGCCGGGCGGGGGCACCAAGATGAAGCTGACGCTGGGGCCGCACGGCATCCGCATGCAGCCCGGCGAGCGCGGCGCCGCGGGGGGCCCCGGGGGCCGGCGGCCGGCGCACACCTACCTGCTGCCGCGCATCACCTACTGCGCGGCGGACGGGCGCCACCCGCGCGTCTTCGCCTGGGTCTACCGCCACCAGGCGCGCCACAAGGCCGTGGTGCTGCGCTGCCACGCCGTGCTGCTGGCGCGGGCGCACCAGGCGCGCGCCCTGGCCCGCCTGCTCCGCCAGACCGCGCTGGCGGCCTTCAGCGACTTCAAGCGCCTGCAGCGCCAGAGCGACGCGCGCCACGTGCGCCTGCAGCACCTCCGCGCCGGGGGCGCCGCCGCCTCCGCGCCCCGCGCGCCGCTGCGCCGGCAGCTCAACGCCAAGTGCGCCTACCGGCCGCCGGCCGCCGAGCGCGTCCGCGGGGTGCCGCGCCTCAGCAGCATCCAGGAGGAGGACGAGGAGGAGGAGGAGGAGGATCGGGACGCGGAGCAGCGCCCGGAGGGAGCCCCCCAGCCCGAGCGAGCCGAGGTGCTCAGCCTGACCCGGGAGCTGAGGACGTGCAGCCTGCGGGGCGCCCCGGCGCCTCCGCTGCCCGCACAGCCCCGCCGCTGGAAGGCCGGCCAGAGGGAGCGGGCGGGCCAGGCGCGCTGAGAGCGGACCCGGCAGGACTCCCGGCCCCAGGCCCGGCCGGCCTGGCACAGCCTCCAACCCCGGCCCTACCCGCTTGGCTCCTCCCTGGCCCCTGGCCCTTGCCTCCCTGGCCCCTGGCCGTTGTCTGTTCTGCGCCTCGTCCTGCCTCAGGGGGACGCCTGATACGCCCTTGATTATTTGGAGACAAGTTGGGGGGAGGAGTAGCCATGTTCACCTCGCCTCCCCCCACCCCCATCCGGAGTTTCTGGGCGCCCTCCATTGTGGAACTGCCTCCTACGCTTTACACCAAGTCTCTTTGAGAGAGACCAAAAAAAAAAATCCTCTCAATATGGGGAAGGGGGGAGTTTCCAGAAACCCTGGAAGGTGGCTTGGACCTTGGCCAGGTGAAGCCTTTCTCCCTGGGATGAGGACCACCCAGGTGAGGCATTCTTGTAGGGGAAGGATAGTGGCTCTGGGGAATGGAGGCTGGGGCCCCAAGGTGGGAACTGAGTCTGCTGCCTACCCAGAAGGGAAACTGCGCAGGCCCTATGCCTGGCCCCTCTACCCCCTGGAGAGCCTCTGGAGACGACTGGGGTGGTTGTACCAACCCAAACAACAGATGAGGCCGGTAGCAGCTGTTTGCACCAAGCCTGTGCCCTGGCACCTGGCATCCCCGCAGGACTCCTCTTCCACCCCATCCCTCTGCCGACAGATGTGTGTGGTTCCCCGCTAGGTGCCCCACAACCAGCACCAAGACAGGGCCTCCAGAGGAGGTAAGGAGAGCCCTGGCAGGGGTTTGGGGACACCGACTACCCAGAAAGTGCATGTAGGTGGGATGGTCCCAAGTGGAGGCTTGTCAGAGCAGGAGGGACCTGGCAGCAGCTGGATTCTCAATGCAGGGTAAGGAAGGAGGGTGCGTTACCCAAGAGAGGGAGTGGGCCCCTGCCCAGGTGTCTGTCAACAAGGTCACAAAAAGCCCGCAGATCTGTGTGTCCCCAACTCTGATCATTGTAAATAAAGTGGGTTTGCTTTTTCAACCTTGTCATCATTTCCTGTGTTGTGTTGGATGCCAGGCCTGGGGGGGGGGGGGGGGAGGTTTGAAAAGATTCTCATCAGAAGCCTGAAGGAAAGGAGAAGACCCCCAGAAAGAGGCCCCTTTAGCAGATAGCCCCATAACCAACTCTCAGAGCTGGGGAGGTAGGAGGGCTATGCCAGGAAGCTGCTCCCTGCATGTCAGGGAATGAGATGGTGGCAGGTGCCTCGTCTGCAGATCGCATGTGTCAAGCCCTGGAGGAGTGCCCACTGTCTGTTTCAGCCTCCCAGAGTGCGTCTCCTGGTGCTCAGATGAAGGTGTCTCTGGGACGTTCAGCAGGACAAGAGCACTGGGCAGGGGGCTTCTCGTCAGCTATGTGTCTTGGAGAAGACTCCTGTGTCTATCAAGATGTGTTATGTACACTGTCTCCTCAGGGCTGAGAAATGGAGGCAGACTAAAGGGGGAGAGGCTGGCTGGCATGGCTCAGTGGTGCACCTGTACACCAGAGTCTCAGGTTTGATTCCCAGTCAAGGGCTTATACCGGGTGGCAGGTTTGATCCCCAGCCCTGGAGGAGGCCACCAATCGATGTGTCACTTCTACGCCCTCTAAAATTCAATGGAAAAAATATACTGAGGTGAGGATTAACAACAAAAATAGGAGAGGGTGGGCAACCCAATTGTTTTTTCAGAGGAGCTGGAGGAATGTGTCCAGACCTTTGTGGCTGTGTGCGCCTTGAGCTGGGATAGCTTCTTTAGTCCGTGCTAAGCTGGGCACTGATCCCAGAGTTACCCAGGGCCCAGACGAGTGGCCTCTGCAATCTCCAGTGAGCATGATTGTTCTGTTTCCTGGAGCTGCGGGAACAGAGAGTGCGAGTGCCACTGCCACTTCGCCCTGGGGATCCCAGGCGTGGCCAGGGGATTTTGAAGGGGACGGTCAGGGTGAAGAGGGGTGACAAGGATGCCCTGCATGGTCATAGCTTCTCTCTTATATCTCAACAGGAGGTTTGTCGGTGTTTCTCCACATTGGCAGAAGGAGAAAAGGAAGTAGAAGGATGTCAGACCTGGGAGAGGAGGGATGGGCTGTGGGCAAGGCAGCCTCTGGGGTGTGAGACCTCCTCACCAAGAAGCAAGGTCACGAGCATGCCCTCTTTAATTAGGTTCATGCCGCAGATCTTCACTTGGGACAGGCACCGAACTAGGCTCTGGAGTCCAGGGCTCCCCCCCTTGTGACTCCTACAGCCTCAAGTGAGATGCACATGATTAAAGGAGCAGTTGCTGTATAATCGTTCAGACATGCTCTCAGCCTGTGCCTGTTCTCCACTTTTCTCTGGCAGCCTCCCAAAGCATAGATACACACACACACAGAGCCACCTCCTTCCTTCTCTTGCTCACCCTCTGCTCTGTAGACCCAGAGTTAGAAGGCCCAGGTGAGAGGCATGCCAGCCAGCCCCTCCGCCTTTAGTCTGCCTCTATTTTCTTACCTCCTGGGTGACACTGAGCAGCTCCTTCAGCCTCTCTGAGTCTCAGCCTTATCAGTGGTAAAATGGGGAGACTATCTACCTTGCAGGCTGACTGTAAGAATGAAATAGAATCACGTCTTTGAAAATGCTTTGGTAAATAATAAAATGCCCAGCACATGTGGAGAGTAACCATTTTACCCAGAGGGCCCTTCTCCATAGAGGAGGATTTTATTGTGCCTTCCCCCAACTCCCCTCTCCCTGGCAGCAGTGGACCTGGGATGAATGATGAGATAAGCCACCCATGAGCCAGTACAGTGCCAACTGACCCCAGGTCGCAGGGTTGGGTGTTTGGTGCTCCAGCCCCAGGACCCAGGCATCATTGCTACCAAGAGAGGGAGACAAAACCTGGGAAACCAGGCCCACTGCCATCTTCCCTGATCTTAGACCATCTTCCCTGATCTTAGACCAAAAGGGCCTGAACCACTGCCAGTCAAGCCGTCTGGTGCCCCTTCATCTCTTCTCCTGGCTTCAGCTTCCCCACCTGTAAAATGAAGCCGGAGGCGGTGGGCAGTGGTTTTCAAATCCGAGTCCTAGATTTCCCAGGGGTGCCTTTGGAGCTGCTGTGAGACCCATGGGAGATGAAGTGGGGAGTCCTACAACCTGCTGGACCTGGAGCAGCCTCTCTGTCTTCTCCTTGGGGTTCCTGTGATTCTCTTTGAATAATGGGATCCTACAGATAATAGTTTTAATTATAATCACTGCGTGACATGCTCTCTCAACTTCCAGCCCCAATGCCCTATGTGTGTAAGGGCTGAGAGGTAATGTTGGAAGGTGTACAGGTGGCAATGGAGGGCTTGCCGAGAACAGGCAGCCCAGGGCAATGAGGGAAGTGTGACCCCGGCTAGGCCAGCCACTTGGGGTCAAGACTCTTCCCGGGACCTCTGGGACCTGACTTCCAGCTCTCTCCAACCGACTTCAGAGGGCTGGGCTGTGACGGATGTGATTTATGCCACAGCTCACAGGTCAGTGGGCTGGCCCGCCCACCAGTGCCATCCTGACCACTGCTCCTCTTCCACACGTAGACCTGTCCCCGTTCCCCAGACAGAGCCCTGTGTCCCCACCACTGGGCTTGTGCCCATGCTATTCTCAGGACCTGGAACGTCCTTCCCTCGGGCTGTGCATTGCAAATCCTACCTCTCTTCAAGGCCCAGCTCAAATTCCACCTCCTTGAATCTTCCCTCAGTGCACACCCCTCGTCCACTCCTGCCAAACCTGGGGGTGATTCCTCTCAAACTCACTCAGGACGTGGCCTGTGTTTCCTCGTAGTCCTCATGTTACATCTGGGTTGACTGTTGCTGTATAAGTGTCTCGTCTCTCACACTGATCCACCTTCATGTTCCCGTCCCCTCCAGTGCCTTGGCCAGGGCAGGGCAGGGAGTCGGTGCTCAGTGATAGTCTGTTGAGTGAATACATGAATGAGAGTCAGATGGAAGGGCGTCGTGAAGCAGGAAAGTAGGTGGGTAGAGAAGCATTCCCTCTGCCAAGCTCCTGCCCTGAGCTGCTGAAGAACTATCCTCAGACGCCCTGCTCAGACAGATGGCTATCCTTAGGGAGAAAATCAACAGCCCAAGTGTGGGAGCCCCTTACACGTCCAGCGTGATTCAGGGTTCCTGTTCAGGGTTCGAGTTCTGGAGGAGGCTGCACACAAAATGAAGAGAGAGAGACTAGAAGAGAATCAATTTGGAATAATGGGGACCAGGTGTGGTATCTTTACCTCTAGTGGGTAAGATTGCCCACTGCTCTGGCCTTGCTCAAAGCTTTTATTAAGGCAATGGGGAAAGCAACCATATCCTTACCCTAAGGGCAGGAAATACCAACAACAAAGAGGCAAGAAGAATTTACATATTAGTAACAGGTGGAGGGCTGCTTTAATTATCAATGTCGCCATCTAAACGATGGGTGAATAGCTCCCCCACTATTCAGGGGAATTAAGGTCTACCAGCCTTCAGGCACATTTCTCTACTAAGTGACAATGACTGGTCTCCCGCACCTAAAAGATGAGGCCAGGGTGGGAAACTGAGGCCTCTGTTTGTAGGATGGGGCCTTCCTACTCTCTGAACTAGTCCAACCCCCGGCACAAGACTGACTCAAAATACCGAGCAGCTCCTGGCGGCGGCCAACTACCCTGCAGATGTGCAGCTGGGCTGCGAAGGACCATCCAGACAGCTGCAGGCTCTGACACACAGGCAGTCCAACCTGGGCTTGAGCCTCAGTCAGACCTGGATGCTGGTCCCAGCTCTGCCACCCGAAGGCCTTGATTTTCCATCTGTAAAAACAGGGATAGGTGCCCTAACTGGTTTGGCTCAGTGGATGGAGCGTGGGCCTGCGGACTGAAAGGCCCCAGGTTTGATTCCGGTCAAGGGCATGTACCTTGGTTGCGGACACATCCCCAGTGGGAGGTGTGCAGAGGGCAGCTGATTGATGTTTCTCTCTCATCGATGTTTCTAATCTATCCTTCTCCTTTCCTCTCTGTAAAGAATCAACAAAATATATTAAAAAACAAACAAACAGGGATAGGTGAGTCTAGACCTTATACAGTTATTGGGAGAAAGGAGTTATTGGGAGAAAGATGCATTTGAGTAATTGGTTTATAACAATGCTTGATGCACCCAATAAGTGACAAGTGCTACTGTTGTTTGTTATTATCATCTTGCCTGGAGCTCCCCTAACTGACAACTCGGGGATGAGGCAATCAGGAGCCTGGTTTCTGAGACACTAAATACGTTGCTTGTTCCTACACACCTACAGTCGCATTCATCTCTAAATCAAGGTAACAGATTCAACCACAGGTTGTCTTATTTCTGTCTCTGGTTGCTCAACTGATATAAACCTGGTTGCCTTAATGCTAGTGAGGAGGAAGGCTCGTTCTGCAAGGCCATTAAACCAAACAAAGCCCTGTCCCCTGGTAGGTAAGGCGGGGAGCCTTGTTTTTGAGCCCTGTATCTGGGGGAAGGGTAGATGAAAAGAATTCTCCCTTCAGGGCCTTGGGGGGAGGAAGTATATTTGCAAATCAATGAACTCGAGGGGCAGTTATAAAGCAAGGTTCTCGAGTGCTACCCCCACTCTGATTTGGATTAATCCCTGAGTCCGCCCGTGTATTAAAGCTGTGATTTCTCCACCTCTTCAAAGCATCGCTGAGTTTTTGTGGTCTTTCTGCAACACTAGATTTGACCAAGTATCTTATGCTTCCTGTATGTCCTTTTCACTGTAGCACCCAGCACATAGTAAAGCACCTAGAGGTGGATGGATGGATGGGTGGGTGAGTGAGTGAAAAGCCGCTGTTAGCTGCAATGTTGGCAGATAGCCTCCCAGCCAAGGTCTTCAGAAAACAGGATGCCATTCCTTTGTGAGGGATGAGTCAGCTTTCCCCTCTTCCCCAGCCCTGTTTGCCCTTAGCTATAGGCTTGGGGAAGAGAAAGATGCTACTGGCTTAGGGACCAGCTGGTCCCCAGTAAAAGACAGCTGAAAAGGATGGAAGAGGCTAACATGCAAATCTGGCCAGTCTCTGAGCCAGAACTGTCCTCTCTCTCCCTTGGCCCCACTGCCTGCCTGTCCATAAAGCACACACGGGTTTGTTGACTGATCCGGAATGACCGGAGGATAAACCCTGTCCCACGGTAAGGCAGGGGGCTTTGTTTTGAGCCCTGAACCTAAGCACACCTGGGGGAAGGGTAGATAAAAAGCATTCTCCCTTCAGGGCCTTGGGGGGAGGGAGTATATTTGCAAATCAATGAACTCAAGGGGCAGTTATAAAGCAAGGTTCTTGCATGTTACCTGCGCTCTGGATTTGGGATTTCGGACAAACCCCAGAGACCATGCGTGTTATTAAAACTGTGATTTCTCCACCTCTTCAAAGTGTCACTTAGTTTTTTGGTCTTTCTGCAACACTAGCAGAGATGACCTTACCCACATGGGCTCCAGGGGAGGACATGTGATCCAGGCCTGAGCAATCAGAGTGTCCCATCTCCTCAGCTCCAGGAAGAGCGTGTGACATGATCAGAACCAACGGGACTGAACTCTGGGACCTTGTTGAAACTGTTGGGGAGGGAGACACTCACTTTCTGCTGGAGCTGGTGGGGGTGGGGGTGGGGGTGGGGAGTATGCCTGGTGTCACTGGCGGCTATCTTGCCCCCATGGGGAAAGGGGGCCTGCACCGTGGACAGCAGAGCAGGACATGGAGAGCAAGACAAAGTCCCATGACACTGCTTGAGCCCCCAGATCCCAGCAGGCCTACCCAGATCTGTCCCTGGGGTTTTCAGTTCATTGAGCCAATAAGCTGTACTTTTAGCTTTAAGTCCGTTGGGCTTTCTGTCCATTGAATCTGAGAAGGCCCTGGCCCTGCTGTCCCTGTTCTCATCAGGTCCCCAGCTCTGCTAAAGGGAGGAGAGGTCGTTGAAAAAGCTTCAGGGCCTGTTACAGGGCCTGACGGAGGGTCACCCAGCCTGCTCCTGAGATCCAGAAGTCCCTGGGCCCTTTCCCTCCCTGAGGCCGCCCTGTCTCCCATCCTGGCTGCCTCTTACCCACCTTCCCAGTCTCCTCTCCATGGAACAGCCCCCGTCCCTGTTCACAACACCTGTCCCTCTGTGCCTTCCATCAGCACATGGCTGTGCGCCCAGCTCCACACACCTCGTCCTCAGTCTGACCAAAGCCTCAGGCCTTCCTTCAAGTGCTAGAACCTGAGACTGATGGGTCGGCCCAACCTCTGGGTTGTGGACAAGTCACTAAACTGCTCTAAATCTCCATTTTCTTTGTTTTTTTTTTTGTTTTTTTTTTTAATTTATCTTTATTGTTCAGATTATTACAGTTGTTCCTCTTTTTTCCCCCACAGCTCCCCTCCTCCCAATTCCCACCCCAACCTCTAACCTTGCCCCCCCATTGTCCTCATCCATAGGTGTACAATTATTGTCCAGTCTCTTCACGCATCCCCAACACCCTTAACCCCCGAAAATTGTCAGTCCACTCCCTTTCTATGCCTCTGATTCTATTCTATTCACCAGTTTATTCTGTTCATCAGATTTTTTATTCACTTGAT
>PVJC01037602.1:0-17117 GCA_004026665.1 Murina feae
CAGGACAGAGCCTGCAACCGAGGTACATGCCCTTGACCAGAAGCAAACCCAGGACCCTTCAGTCTGTGGTCTGGCACGCTATCCACCGAGTCAAACTGGTTAGGGCAAATCAAAGTATATCTTTTTTAAATATCAAAAAATAATTCCAATTCCTGGTTCATTTCCAACTAGAGGCAAGCTTTATATAAGCCACCCATCCACTCGCTCTAAAAAAAAGAAGAAGAAGAAGAAGAATATCCTTGGGTGAGGACTTTTTAAAAAAGGAACTAGTACAGTGTAAGACCCTGAGAGCAGCCACCAGGCTTAAAGGGAACACACAGAGCAGAGCGATTCCACAGAGCTGGAGCCTCCCGCGGGAGGAGAGGCAGGGAGGAGCCAGTATGCTCGCCTGTAACCATAGCGACCGCTGGGCTTCCATGTTCTCTCCCTTTGTTTACAGATGCGAGTGCAGACCAGCACCACGGTTACAGTAAGTGCACTTCACAAATTCCTACTTAAGTCACGTGTAGGCCTGGGAGGACGGTGCCTCCAGCACTAACCACGGGCTCAGTAACAGGCTCTGAGATTAAGATGTTCAGGTGTGTGGACGACAGCTGAGCCTTGGGCAACAGCAGAGGTCCCCCGGTCCCCCGGTCCCCCGCTTTGTGGAGTTAAATGGGTCGCGGAGAATTGATGGGAAACCCATCACTGCCCGAAGCTTCCTTTTAAGGCAGTGGTTCTCAACCTGTGGGTCACGCGACCCCTTTGGCGGTCAAACGACCCTTTCCCAGGGGTCGCCTAAGACCGTCCTGCATATCAGATATTTCCATGACGATTCATCACAGTAGCAACATGACAGTGATGAAGTAGCAACAAAAATATGGTTGGGGGGGTCACCGCACGAGGAACTGTATTTAAAGGGCCAGAAGTTGAGAACCACTGACTTAAAGCTTCACTCAACTTCTTGGGAGCACCCCCGTACTCGGGAATATAAGCAATGGACACAACCTACATTGTGAGGAAGAGACATTGGAAGTCGTTTTAAAACGTTGTTTTTAAAACTTGAAAACAGCATAAGCATGGGAGTGTAGTGTTGGAATTTCTTTAATCCATATGGCTAATTGGGGCAGCTACCCAGCGGCAGGTGTAAAACTAGAAGTTTGCTCCCAGCATCCCAGCATGCCTTATGGGAGCCCGGGGATGCTTCGCTCGCCCCCTGGTTGCTGGCGCCCAGTGCACTGAACTATGAAGGAAGTGCCAGGCCATGCAGGGGAGGGGGAGTCCGGTTTCTCTCTCTCTCTCTCTCTCTCTCTCTCTCTCTCTCTCTCTCTCTCTGTATATTTTTATTGATTTCAGAGAGGAAGGGAGAAGGAGAGAGAGATAGAAACATCAATGATGAGAGAGCATCATGGATCAGCTGCCTCCTGCACACCCCCCACTGGGAATGAAGCCCGCAACCCTGGCAAGTGCCCTTGACCAGGAATGGAACAGTGACGCTCAACCACTGAGCCACACCGATCGGGCAGTAAACATACGGTGTGCTTTTTTTAATGTTTAATCATGGCTTACAGGGACAGAGAGCTGGATTAAGCTGGTCTCGGTGTGTGTCTCTGTGACGCTCTTACCGACGTGACCAGGTCACACAGATGGCTGCCCTGCACTAGCTCCGCTATTCCCCACTGCTGCTGCTGCTGCTGGGAAACTCCGGGAAGGGGGGAAGGGAGAAGATGACATCCCCTCCTCAAGCCATCACAGAGGACACCTGGGGAGACTCCTCTGCAAATAAGGGGACAAAACAGGGCTTTTCGTGTAACTAACCTATTTGTCAGCAACCATCGCCATTGACAGGACAAAAGGACACCGTACACCCCCCTCCAATTCTGTGCTCTCCTAACAGGATACCTCCTGGATCACAGGTTGCGACTACCTCACTCAACTGAAGCGCATTGTTGCCACGACGGAAAGGACCATCATTGTGTGGGATTACAAAGCTCAAGGGAGCAGCCAGGTACCGAATGGAGAGAAACAGTCCAAGAAACGGATTTGTCTTTTTCGTGCCGGGCGGATATGGGCACCACCTTTGTCTGTGGGAGATCAGTTTCCTTACGTGTAAAATGAGGGGAATTAACGAAATAATCCATTTCAGCATTCATGTGACTATTCGTATTTTCCACTTAGTGTGTATTTAATGTGGGGGTATTGAGATTTGTGATTAGTTGTGTTTGTTGTTTTTTAAATATATTTTGTATAGGTTTTAAATGGAGGAAGGGAGAAGGAGAGAGAGATAGCAACATCAATGATGAGAGAGAAGCATTGATTGGCTGCCCCCTGCACACACACACACACACACACACACACACACACACACACACCCACTGGGAATGAAGCCCGCAACGAACCCTGGGCATGCGCCCTGACCAGGGATCGTGACCTCCCGGTTCATCGGCCTGTCCTCAGCCACTGAGCCACACCCACTGGACTTGTTTCTGATAGAGGATGATTCTTTTCTTCCTCTGATGCCCTTCTCTGAATCCAAGTATTCGCCTTTTGCCTATGCTCATATTAACAAGTTCACAGCTTTTCTCTCCAGTCCCACTTCATTTTGCTCAAATCAAATGCCTAGTTCTGGCAAAAAAAAAAAAAAAACATCTGGGGAAGCCGGCCCACGTGGTCCAGTGGCTGCATCAACCTATGAACCAGGAGATCATAGTTTGATTCCCGATCAGGGCAGAGGGCAGCCGATCACTGATTCTCTCTCGTCTTTGATGTTTCTGTCTCTATCTCCCTTCCTCTCTGAAACAAGTAAAAACATATATTTTTGAAATGTCCAAGTCTCACTCATTCTAAAGACAACAAGACAAATACAATTTTTTAATACATATATGTTTTCTGCTTTAGGTAGAGACTGAATTCTAGGAGAGCAATGGCTTTATAGCCTAGGAAACCCAGTGTGGCATTGGGAAATGCTTGTGACTAATTCTGGATAAGCCTGGATGTTAGGCTATTTTTGCCCTAGTTATTCCTGGTGAAATAGCTGGGACTTGGATTCTTTTTCAAAAATATATATATATTTTATTGATTTTTTACAGAGAGGAAGGGAGAGGGATAGAGAGTTAGAAACATTGATGAGAGAGAAACATTGATCAGCGGCCTCCTGCACACTCTCTACTGGGGATGTGCCCGCAACCAAGGTACATGCCCTTGACCGCAATCGAACCTGGGATCCTTGAGTCCACAGGCTGAGGTTCTATCCACTGAGCCAAACTGGCTAGGGCCAGACATAAAACTTTTATCAAACAGTACAGGCAGCCCCACTGGCGTGGCTCAGTGTTTGAGCATCGACCTATGAACCAGGAGGTCACGGTTCGATTCCTGGTCAGGAGGGCACATGCCTGGGCTGTGGGCTTGATCCCCCCAGTAGGGGGCATGCAAGAGGCAGCTGATCAATGACTCTCATCATCGATGTTTCTTTCTCTCACTCTCTCCCTTCTTCTCTGAAAACAATAGGGACAGGATTTAAGTTTAATATTTAGATAGTTGGAGCAATGCAATAACGTATGAAAAGTGCTCTCCTGTTCCCAGGAAAACTACTTTGTCATAAAGCCGATGGACCACTGCCTCCTGTGCGTGTGTGCGGTGCCCCTGTCTGAGCAGCTCTGCCGAGATGACATCCTGCTGGGGGACGATGGCGGGTTTGTGAGCAAATTCACTGTGAATACGGACGACTTTGGGTTAAAGCAGACAAAGACCAAAAAAAAATTACAAAATCAGGTCTTAGACTCCAAGGACTTTAAAAGGTCAGTGTATCACGCGGGTGGTCCAGTTGTTTTAATACAGACATTGTTCAAGTATTTATGTAGTTAATCAAGCCCTAGCTAGCTTGGCTCAGTGGATAGAGCCTGCAGACCAAAGGGTCCCGGGTTCGATTCTGGCCAAGGCTGCATACCTTGGTTGCAGGCTCCTCCCTGGCCCCGGGCCCTGGTCGGCTTGTGCAGGAGGAAACCAATGAATGTGTCTCTCTCACATCGATGTTTCTCTCTCTCTTTCCCTCTCTTTCCCACTCTCCCTAAAAAAAAAAATAAATAGAAAAATATCCTCGGATCAGAGTTAACGAAAAAAAAAACAACAACATTAAGAACAAAAGTACTTATGATGTCAAAAGAATGTGTCAGGCCACAGGGTAAAGATCTGAAACATCTAACTGCACAAGGAATGCCTAGTACCTCGAGGGACTTCCAATTCTAAGGGAAGACAGACAGAAAAGTAGCCGCTGAAATTCCTATTCTGAGTGTTACTGACAATTAAAATCTATAGGCACTTAAATAAATTAGAGAGTTACATAAAAAATTAAATCATGTCCTAACCAGTTTGGCTCGGTGGATTGAGTGTCGGCCTGTGGACTGAAGGGGTCCCTGGTTCGATTCTGGTCAAGGGCATGTACCTTCGTTGTGAGCACATCCCCAGTAGGGAGTGTGCAGGAGGCAGCTGATTGATGTTTCTCTCTCATCAATGTTTCTAAGTCTCTAGTCCTCTTCCTTCCTCTCTGTAAAAAATCAATAAAATATATTTTTAAAAATAATAATAATAAATTAAATTATGGAAAGCTATCTGTGTAACTATTTACTAGCATTTAAATATGGAAGAAGATTCTAAGTGAGCAATGGTTATAAAATTCAAAGAAAAAAGTTGATAGATTTGGACTCTACACAAAATAAAATCGTGGGCCTCAAGAGATAACCTATGTAAAGTAAATAAGCTGGAAATAAATTTGTATAACCAATATGACAGACGGTAGGTTAATACTCTTTCTTGGGTCTTAGAATTCAATTTAAAAAATAATTCCCCCAGAGAAAAAATGGGCAAAGGTCATGAACAGGTAATTCACACACATGCCCACACGGTACAAGTAGTCAAGACACATTTCCAAATGCTCATCAGGCAAAAACGCTACCGACAATTATCTCCAACTGATGAGGTCCTGAGTGACTTTCATTATCTTCTTCAGAACTCTGGTGTCTCTGAAGATTTCACAGTAAGTCATATATTTCTCTTAGGAGCAGAAAAAGAAGTGTTGTACTGAATGTGTCCTCTCTATTCATCAAAGAAATGCCACTTCAAATTAGATATAAATTCTCTCATAAAAATGGAAAAGATTAAACATGAGGAAGATACTATGAGATGGGCAGACTTACCCACAACTGGTGCTGGTGGCTATGAGCTGGATCCCTTTGAGGAAAACACTTTGGGCAAATGCATCAGGTGCCTTCATAAACACGTATGCACTGGGACCTGGGGCCCCATGTGTTAAAATACACATCTATCACGGTGTTATTTCTTTTAAATATATATGTTTATGTTTGTATTGATTTCAAAGAGAGGAAGGGAGAGGGAGAGAGAGAGAGAAACATCAATGATGAGAGAGAATCATCAATTAGCTGCCTCCTGCATGCCTTCTACTGGGGATCAAGCCGACAACCTGGGCGTGTCCCCTGACCTCCTGGTTCTTAGATGGACGCTCAACCACTGAGCCATGCTGGCTGGGCACAGTGTCCTTAATTTCTTTTTTTAAAAAATATGGAACGCTTCACGAATTTGCATGTCATCCTTGCTCAGGGGTCATGCTAGTCTTCTCATTATCGTCCCAATTTTAGTATATGTGCTGCTGAAGCGAGGGCCACAGTGTCATTTCTAATAGTAAAATATCCATTGTCTAACAATAGGGGAATTATTGATTTAAAGATCAACAGCCATGGGAAAATATAAAAATGAATAGACTCATATAAGACATAAAACAATATGAAACACAACTCTTCATTTGGATGATCAGAATGTTTTCAATAAAGAATATAGTACCAATATTGGACTGAGATTCTTCTATATTATTTTTTAAATTCTGAATTTGTAGATCAAAATGTCATGATAATCTTTTATTTTTACATGGTAACGATTTAGGCTATTAAATTTTAATTAAATAATTAAAAGTGGTATAATGCATAGGGCGGAGTAAAACCTACATACTGGAGTAAAACCTACATATTATATAACTCCAGTTCAGAGTTGCACTTTGATTAAAGTCGAGTTGAAATGACAAATAGACACTCAACATGATATGTTTGTGTGTCTAACATAATCCCTCTCTTGTTTTCTCCTTTTAATTCCCAGTGTTAAAAGGAAGCTCCATAACGACTGGGTCATGAAAATAAGATTTATTTCAACCCTAAATTGCTTTGGATCCTGCTCCTTAGACAGTGTTCATTCGTTGGTTTTGGAATCTTTGAAGAGACTTGAGGATAATGCGTAAGTACGATAGTTTATGTACATGAATATTCTGTGACGTTCAGGCTCCCCCCTCCCCCTCCAAATTATAGGAAGAAGTGTATTTAGAGAATTAACAGAGATAGAAAGAAGTGAGCCAACTGGGCTGCGAGGGCTCAGGAAACAAGTGACAGAGACAGAAGAAGGGCCCTGGAGCTTAGGAGGGAGGAAGGCAAAGGTAATGTCCTGGAGGGAAAAAGAAGGGGGAAGGGAAAGGCTTGGGTGTGCTCCCCAGAGAGAGCATGCGCCTCAGGCTTTTTGTAATTGATAAGCCCATGGCAGCCTTGGAGCTATCCAATTGGTGGTTAGAAAAATCAACGTTAATTATTCCATTTGTTTGACAAGATTAGATTTCCAGGAGGAAATTGAAATTATTTGTGCCAATGATGGGTCCTCCTGGCAACAGTTTGGCTCATTTGTTGTTTGTTGCTATAATCAATCGGATTAAATCAATACAGGTATATCCATAACTATATTTTCCTTGTGATTCCTTTTTTTTTTTTTGTATTTGCTGTCAAATGATGGTGTTCTTTAAAGTTCTGTACGTAGCCAATGTTGATTCTCACTTTCCATGCAATTCTTAGAAATTCATGTATACATACATTCTAATGTTCTGTGTTTTTAATTTATCTAACAGTACTGAGGAGAATTTAAATGCCCACTGCCCATAGGTCTTCCATAGATTTGGTGCTTGGTGGTTGTAAACACTGAGATTATCTAGAAGGTGCGTTGTTATTATTTTCCCCAACCAGCCAGCACTTTCTGTTTTGCTCTGAAAAGCACCCATTTTGCAATAGTCAGGAGTTCGTCTTAGAGCCCAGTGTTGGCTTCCCAGTATTTACCATGTCTCCTGGGATTTGGTTGATGATACATTCAACCCCAGGGCGTCGGTCTACTGGCTGGGCTTTTCAATTGCTTCCCTGGGCCCCTCTCCTTCTAAATCTGGAAGCAAAAGAGCGTCCTCAGGTATTACAGTGTCATCCTGCTTTCTGGAAGCTCACTGCCACTGGAGTGTTCGTCACCCCAAAA
Source organism: Murina feae (assembly GCA_004026665.1). Classification (NCBI taxonomy): domain Eukaryota; kingdom Metazoa; phylum Chordata; class Mammalia; order Chiroptera; family Vespertilionidae; genus Murina; species Murina feae. Next base: position 7,324 of record PVJC01037602.1, read on the forward strand.
GGAGGAGAGCAGGGCCACTCCATCCCCAGATGCAACATATTCCTGCTCCCGTAGTTTCCTGTAATGAGTCTTGAGCTGAGCCAGATGAAACCATGTTTATCCCAGTCCATAACTGGCCAGCTGTTAAGTGGAAGCTAGCACAGCTCCCCAAAAAAAGCTGAAAACGGACTCCTCTCAAAAAAATTTCCATTTCAAAAATGATTACTTATTCTGGTTATAATTTTGGGTGATAATCTCATGAAGTTTTCTATCAGCAAAGTGAGCACTTACTATTCATTATGTCACAGAAAGCATGTTGGCCTGTTGCAAGACATATGCTGAAACGTTCACCCTTGCATAGCTTGACCATGTCCCAGAAATGTGCAAATAACTACCAGGCGGTTACTTTTTGTCAATTACCCAATTCAGAGGCAGGTTATCAATTGGAAAGTATGCAGTGCCCTTCATTAGGGTTGCTGTGAAGTCGGACAGAGCTGGCTTCGGTCCTAGTGCTCGCTAGTTGTGCTGTGTGACCTTTACCATTAGCTCTTCAATCTTTCCATCTTTAAGTGGGAATACCTACCTTACCATCTAATAAAACTTACCTAAGTTTCCTGGCTGCAGTGGCTCAGTGATTGAGCAACAACCTATGAACCAGGAGATCACAGTTGGATTCCTGGTCAGGGCATATGTCCAGTTTCAATCTCAATCCCCAGTGTGGGACATGCAGGCGGCAGCTGGTCAATGATTCTGTCCCATCATTGATGTTTCTATCACTCTCTCCCTCTCTCTTTCTCTCTGAAGTAAATGAGCCCAATTGAACATATATATATTAAATTTATATATATGTATGTATATATTCTATATAATAAAGAGGTGATATGCAAACTGACCATCATACCCTCACATAAGATGGCCAGCAGAGGAGGGTAGTTAGGGATGAACGGGCTGGCAGGAGAGGGCAGTTGGGGGGACCAGGCCAAGAGGGGAGGGCAGTTGGGGTGATCAAGCTGTCAGGGGAGCAGTTAGGGGATGATCAGGCTGTCAGGGGAGCAGTTAGGGGATAATCAGGCTGGCAGGGGAGTGGTTAGGGGCAATCAGGCAGTCAGGCAGGTGAGCGGTTGGGAGCCAGCAATCCCATATTTTGAGAGGGATGTCTGACTGCCAGTTGTAGGATTGGGCTTAAACTGGCAGTTGGACACCCAAGGGTGCAGGCTGGGCTGAAGGACACCTAGTGTGTGTGTGTGTGTGTATGTGTGTGTGTATGTGTGTGTGTGTATTGCCTAAGTTAACTCACATAAGGTGCCCAACTTAACATCTGGCACAATGGAAATGCCCCACCCTGCAACCTGGGCAGGTGCCCTGACTGGGAATCAAACTGTGACCCCCTGGTTCACAGGTTGATGCTCAGCCACTGAGCCATGCCTGCTGGGCTGGAAACTTTTTCTTAAATAGAAACAATACAAAGTGTTGTGCTACTATCACCGCATTATGGAATAAATAAATCTGTGTGTCAGTGAGGATTTAATAATTACTTACAGTATTTTCTATGGGTAAATGGATCTATAACCAACTGAGAAATGAGCCCTATTAAACCTAATCTACTTCAATTGGAATTAGCTTCATTCAGGAAAACGCAAGTTTGACATCAGATTTGTGTTTCCCAGACCTGTCAGAGAGTTTTCCATGCCAAGAGGAGCGAACACTTTTTGCTACTGTATAAAAGCCAACGTCATTGTCACTGGAGGTAAGAGAACAGTCCATGTTGCACAGAGATTTTCTGTGCTGCAAGCTGTGCTCTCCTTAATGAACAGTCGTAAAACTTTCATAAAGCTGTATCATGTTACTGCTGCGAAAACCTTTTAGAGGATTTAAACATGACTATAAAGTCAAAACTGTCTGCCTTTTGTTTGTTTGTTTTTGTTAATCCTCACCTGAGGATGTTTTCCATTGATTTTTTTTTTTTTTTTTTAGAGCGAGAGAGTGGAAAGGAGGGGGAGAGATAGAGAGAGAGAAACATGGATGTGAGAGATTCGCATCTACCGGTTGCCTCCCACACACACCCTGATCAGGACTGGGGATGGAATCTCCAACCAACATACAGGCCCTTGATTGGAATCGAACCCAGGACCCTGCAATCCATGGGCAGGCACTCTAGCCACTGAGCTGTACTGGCCAGGGCTTTTTTGTGTGTGTGTGACTTCTAGGTTCTTAGAAGACCTTGCAAAGCCCAACAATATATGGAACAAATTCCTCTGTATTTCAGTATTATTTTTTATTGTTTCATTTTACATTTTAACTTTAGTTCTTTAATGTATCTAGAACTTATTTCAATGCGTGAGAGCATGTGTTCTTAGCCTGGGACCCAGGTGTGGGTGTTCAGGAGTCCTGTAGCCGCTGAAGCTGAATACACTTGTGTGTCTAAGGTACCCTTTTCTGGAGAGAAAGTTCAAAATTTTATCAAATCATCAAAAGGGGTCCATGACCGAAAAAGTCAAGAGTCGTGGTTTAGAGTTATCAGAGAAGAAGGCCATGGATATAGCCGTAAAAAATGCCAACATCTAAGGGCTAAGTAGGGTAGAAGATGGAAATCAGGTTATCTGCTGAGAGGAAGGGCCACGATGGTGATGTAAGAAGCTAGGAAAGATCTGTGATGCTAGGGTTCTAATGTAGTGCAGTGGCTTTGAGCCTGGGCTCTGGAGTCCGATGGTTTAGGAATAAATCCAGCTCCCTAACTACCAAGTTGTATGGCCTTGGCTAGGGTATTTCACTGCTTTAAGTTTCAATCTCTTCGGTAAGGTGAAGTTGGTAACCGTACCTATTCATAAGGTGTGGCTCAGTGGTTGAGCATTGACCTATGAACCAGGAGGTCATGGTTCTTCAACTACCAGTCAGGCCACATGCCTGAGTTGCAAACTCGATCCCCAGTGGTGGGGGGTGCAGGAGGCGGCTGATCAATGATTCTCTCTCATCATTGATGTTTCTCTGCCTCTCTCCCTCTCCCTTTCTCTCTGAAATCGATAAAAATATTTTGCTGTTGTTGTTAATCCTCACCTGAGGATTTTTTCCCCATTGATTTTTAGGGAGAGTAGAAGAGAGAGGGGAAGACAGAGAGAAACATCCATGTGAGAGAAACACATCGATTGGTTGCCTTCGGCACATGCCCAGACCAGGGCTCTGTCCAGGGAGGAGCCTGCAACCAAGGTACATGCCCTTGACTGGAATTGAACCCGGGACCCTTTGGTCTGCAAGCCGACGCTCTATCCACTGAACCAAACTGGCTAGGGCAAATATATATATATATTTAAACTGAACTCATAGGAACAGAGAGTAGAGTGGTGGTTACCAGGGGCTGGAGGTGGAGAAAATGGGGAGACACAGATTCTTTACACTGTGACCCCTGTGCCCCTGAGAAAATAAGCCCCATTCCACGTGTTTCCAGGAGACGACAAGGTGCTCCGGCTGTGGCACCCCAACATCAGCACCAAGCCGGTGGGGAAGCTCGTGGGGCACATGTTCAGTATCACGGAGATCGTCACCAATGAGAAGGACCAGCTCGTCATCAGTCTGTCCTCAGCCAAGGTAACAAACGGGAAACAGCGAAAAGAAAGAAGCTGTTTGTTTTTTTCTTGAAAATCAACTATTGGGAAATCTAGAATCCAGACAATTTTTTGCCTAAAATAGCTGACAGTCACTGAGAAACATATTCTCCGTTTGGAGAAGGAACAGAGGAGCTGCTGCTCTGCCTGGGCTGATTGCAGCGCAAGGAAGGGTGTGTTTAAAGAGTGAAAGGATACGGCTCTGGGGGGTGTTGTCCTCCACAGTCAAACACAAAAGGCCCTCGTGTTACCGACGTCACCATCATTAGGGGCAGGAAGAGCTAGGATTTCTGTTATTGCTGCTGTTCTCAACGGTGTTTAGTTTTGTTTCTGTTTTGTTAACCATCACCCGAGGACATTTTTCCATTGATTTTTAGGAAGAGTGGAGGAAAGAAGGAAAGAGAGAGAAAAACATTGATGTGAGAGAAACACATCGATTGGTTGCCTCCTGTACAAGCCCCGACCAGGACACAGGCCAGGGGGGAGTCTGCAACGGAGGTACATGCCCTTGACTGGAATCAAACCCAAGACCCTTTGGTCCACAGGCCGACACTCTGTCCACTGAGCCAAACCAGCTAGGGCTCAAACAGTGTTTTAAATGGGATAAAATAAGAAAAACCAGCTATAAATATTCTAAATGAGGAGACTGAGTTACCATATTTGCATGTAGTGGGATTGCTTGAAAATCTTAATAAAATCAGCTTAAAATTTTAAAATACGTTTAATAAGGTGGCTGATTGTAATAGCAATTTCTAAAAATAAATTCCTAGGTAAGAGCAGTAACCAGTTGGAAAACAATGGTCAAACGGATAGCATTTGCAAGAGCCAAAAAAATTATGGAATACTTAAAAGTAACCTTAACAAGCAATATTCACAGTGAAGATAACGGTGAAGTTTTTCTGAGGTACTTTTATTTAAGAACATCAGCAAAGAGACATTCTACATTACTGCATAAAATATTGTACTCTAAGATAGTGTCCGGCAAATTATTAAGCTACATATTTAATGCCAATCAAGATTATTTAAGTATCAGTTTTTCAAGTTGAAAGTTAATGTAAAAGTAATATGTAAAAATCCTATAAGCTTTGGAGAATATCCTTATAAGATGACACTTTCCCTGTCAGGTGCTCATTAAAACATATTGTAAAACCACAATAAATCACACAGCGCAGTAGTCCATACAGAAACTGTTAGACACACCTATGAGACAGAAAATGCAAGAATTAGTTCATGTGTGTATGGGAATTTTGTGTATGATAAAAGTAGCATTTCAAACCTGTGAGCAAAGGGTGGTTTTGTTCATTAAATTTTGGGAAAACAGATTAGTCATATAAGGAAAAATATTAAGTCGGATCATCACTTCATACTAAACAGAAAAATACATCCCATGTGGATTAAAGATTTTAAATGTGGACTACAAAACTATAGAAATTCTAAAATTTTCCATAAGAAAGTACAGGTGGCCCAGCTGGTGTGGCCCAGTGCTTGAGCGTCAACCTATGAATCAGGAGGTTGAGGCTCAATTCCCAGTCAGGGCACATGCCCGGGTTGCGGGCTGGATCCAGTGTAGGGCGTGCAGGAGGCAGCCGATCCATGATTCTCTCTCATCATTGATATTTCTATCTCTCCTCCCTCTTCCTTCCTCTCTGAAATCAATAAAAAAAATTGATTATATATATTTTTAAATATAATTTTTTAAAAATATAATTACAGAAAAATCACAGGTTTCAAAGCGTATTGACATCAACTCAATAAAGTGGAGATTGTTGGTGCTATTGAATCCATTTCAGAAACAAGGAAACTGAGGCGAGAACCGAAATCCTAATCTTCTTTGGCCTCATCCCTGCTGTTTCCACCAACCACAATTTGGAAAGTCAAAACATTGCCAACCATGAATGTGTCCCAGCCAAGCAATAAGATTAGAAATAATTTGAATAGAGACCATTTTCTTCACACTCCTGGATTCCACTCTTAGGTTCTTCCCCTACTTTGCCTCTCCTTCTAGGCTCTGAACCTAAATTCATAAATAGTCCATGATGCCTGTTTACTCAATAATGCAAACAGCAGGTAAGGTTCGATGCTCTAGCTCTTCTCTTAAAGGGTTTACTAGAACGAAGGAAGTACAAGCTCTGAGTAATGCTGGCATACAGGGAGTACAGTCCAAGCTCCTTCCCAAGTCACATGACTCGGTCACATGATCGAGACATCATGTGTTTACACAGAAGAACCAGCCTACATCCACAATAGTGAAGCTTTTAAATCAATTAACTACATTGTGTGCCTCGAATAAGAAGTTAGTATCTTGCCCTGACTGGTTTGGCTCAGTGGCTAGAGCATCGGCCTGCAGACTGGGGGGTCCCAGGTTTGATTCCGGTCAAGGGCACGTACTTTGGTTGTGGGCACATCCCCAGTAGGAGGTGTGCAGGAGGCAGCTGATCGATGTTTCTCTCGCATCGATGTTTCTAACTCTCTATCCCTCTCCCTTCCTCTCTGTAAAAAACAAATCAATAAAATACATTTTAAAAAAAAAGAAGTTAGTATCTTTGTGAACAGAAGTGCTTATGAAAGCTTTATAAGTCATTTTATAAAATGATCACTTATTTACTCAACAAAGATTGTAATTTAATAGTTTAATAATAACTATTATAATTTTAAAATATTTAAGGCTGATGCATGCTAGGAGATATAATTCTTGATGAAATCACACTTATTTCCGAAATTCAATCACACTGTAAATTGCTAAAAGAAAAAATAGAAGATGGAGAATTTGAAAACCGTTATTTCAAGTGACAAAGGGTAAACTTGACCTAGTTTTGCTGAATTCATTCTTTCTAGTCTCTTTTGTCAATCCAAGATGTATTTGAGAAGTTACCTAGTTCTCTTTCCTTCCTCAAAGGCGAGCTCCAATAACCTATTTCCCCACACTTTTACTATATTTACACCATCCCTAAAACCTGCTTTCACCCTAGCTGGTTTGGATCAGTGAATAGGGTGTTGGCCTGTGGACTGCAGGGTCCCGGGTTCGATTCCGGTCAAGGGCACGTACCTTGGTTGCAGGCTCCCGACCATGGTTGGGGGCATGCAGGAGGCAATCCATCCATGTGCCTCTCTCACATCGCTGTTTCTCTCCCTTTCCCTTCCACTCTCTCTAAAAATCAATGGAAAAAAATATCCTTGGGTGAGGATTTAAAAAAAGAAAGAAAGAAAGAAAACTGCTTTCTATAATTCTTACATGCCTGGGCAGGAGACAGAGGAGGGCCTTAAAACCCTCATCTTCTTAAGCCATGAAAGAGCAATTTGAAACACTCCACCTAAAATATGTCTTCCCTCTGTTCTCTAATCCACGCTGTAAAGAAAAACGTGGCTTCTGTTGCACTGTGGGTCCTACTCAGTATTTTATTATTTCTCCAAATTCTTAAAGAATAATAGATACCATGTCTTCTCCTCCCTTCTGTAATGACGGAAAAATCCAGTTCCTCTAACACTTTAAGAGCCCAACCTGTTTTGTCTTCTGGACGGAAAGTGTCGTGTCGGTCACCAGTGACTGACTGGGCACTTGATGTGTTGAGCAAACGATGTCCCCCTGATATTAATGAACAGTAATTGCACCAACAGGCAGATGAGAGTTTAGCAAATCCTAGAATGTACTCGTCCAGGAGCATATGACAAGACTCTGCAAAGGCGTCACCTGAACGGTTCTGAGTGGGGAAGTGTCAGGGCCAGCCTGACAGGTGAACCAGGGTGGCTGAGATAGAGGGAGGTGGGAATTGAGAAAAGAAAGACAAGAAAAAGCTGGGGACGGGAGGTCTGCAAGTCGTTGATCGACTGCAGCAACTTTATTAACTGCGTAATGCCTTTTATACACAAACACCGAATAGGAGGCTCGTTAACAGAAATGTATTCTCTGTTTTTCTAAACATCTAAGGGAGAGAAACCTTGGTACAGCATATCTCAGTAAATAGTTACAGAGTTCTTGGGAAAGCCTTGAAAGAATGCTCTCATTCTACTGATAATTCGCCATCCAAACAAGCCTGGGGAAACTGTGTGGGTAGGGGACTGCATCTTATCAGTCCCTTCAGATGCAAGGACATTGTCAGCTTGCACCTGGCCTCCCCCAGGGAAGGCCACGTGTCACAGTGGTGAGCTGTGCTTCTCATCCCCAGGTGTTCAGGGTGTGGGACATACAGACTCTGTCACTGCTGCAAGTCTTTCACGACAGCCAGGGAGGACCCGGAGACATGCAGATCTACTCCATGATCTACGACGCCAACCACGGCATGCTCATTGCTGGTAAGTGTCCCGATTAACGGCAAACAAAGCCCGTACTCTGACTTCTAACCTTTTTTTTTTTTTTTTTTTTACCTAGTACATGAGTATAAACTAGAAGAAAAACAAAACTAGAAGGGGAATTTATAAACCTTTATTCATCACCGTAGGTATTTAATTCAATCTTATTCCTTCCTGCATTTCCACAGCTGGGTGGATAAAAATGCGTAGCTGTCATGCATGGCTGGTGTGGCTCAGTGGCTGAGCACTGACCCATGAACCAAGAGGTCACCGGTTTGATTCGCAGTCAGGGCACATGCCCGGGCTGTGAGCTCAGTCCCCAGTAGAGGGTGTGCAGGAGGCAGCCAATCGATGTTTCTTTCTTCTTGGTGTTTATATCTATTCCTTTCGCTTCCTCTCTCTCTAAAACTCAGTAAAAATATATATATTTTAAATGTTTAACTGTCCTCTGAAAATACCTAGAAAGATGTGACAGCGTGAGTTAAGCAGAAACGTGGGATATATAATATAACCTGTTGCTAAGATAAGGTCAGTTCAGCTCAGTTTTGACTCTTGGGAACAGGAATGTGGTCCATTTTATTTATGTATGCTCTTATAGTTAAAGGAAGCATTTTTATTTGTAATTATTGTTTTTTTTAATCCTCAACTTGAGGATTTTTTTTTCATTGATTTTTAGAGAGAGTGAAAGGGAGATGAGAGACAGAGAGAGAGAGAGAGAGAGAGAGATAGATCAGTGTGAGAGAGACACATCAATTGGCTGCCTCCCAGATCGAGCCACCAACCGAGGCACATGCTCTTGATTAGAATCGAACCCGGGACCCTTCAGTATGAGGGCCAGCGCTCTATCCACTGAGCCACACCAGCGAGGGCAGGAATATGGCCACTTTCTTCAGGCGTTTTGGCCCTGGGAATTGTGACAATGAGACAGTCGTTACACAGTAATAAGGGTGCTGTCCCTCCTTCCCACCTGCCTTTGCTTCTAGACAAAGTGGAGAGAGAAGAGGCCCAAATGACAGATACCCAGTGCCGATTCCAACAGATTCGGTGCCTTCTTTCCTTGTTGCCTCTTAGCAACACATGCTTACTAAAGAGGCACTCACAGCTGAGCACTATTCATGCGCCTACCCGCAGGCTTTGGAAGAAAAACGAACAATACACCTTCTTTCTGGAACACCAACCCGGAATGCATGTCCTAAGCAGTTTCCCAGTGACCTCCTGCTCTGGCTTGCCCTGGGATTCATTAGGGCGAGGAGCTTCGAGTGTTACCAGTTGCCACATTCCTCCTAGTTCCATCTTGAGGTATTTGGATTAAAAAATATTCATCACAGTCCGTTACCCAGGAGTAGGTTTTCTCTTAAAATTTGAACACCTGAGGAAAGGGTTTAGCAACTCGAAACTCCTGCTAAGACATTTTGTAAAGCTGATATTTCTTGGGAGAGACTTTAGAAACTCAATGCAAAGGGGAAAATCCACATTTAAAAAAATGGGAAAGAGTGGATTTATTGTTGTTTGAACTATGGGATACTCTGGGGTTCTTATTCCCAGACATTATACTCAACCAGGATACATGGTTCATTGATTTTGAGTCATTTCATACTTGCAGATTAACCAACACCCTTGGGAGAATGAAAGTAAGATTACCTGGTCTCCATGTACCGCACTGTGATCATTTGGGAAATAATCTTAAATTTAATGGTAATGTTGCAAGCGTTGCCTTGCCATCGTTCTCCTTGGTTCCATTTAATAAGACCATGATTACAGTGGTTTTATTGAATGGTGATTTTTGGTTGGTTGTTGTTTTTTTCGATCATCCGTTGGTTGAAAAGGGGTCTCTAACAATCAATTCCAGTCACTAAACAGCAGCTCACCTGCCATTTCCGTCTCCATCCTCCCTCTACACCAGATGGAGAGGCACTCTAACGGGGAAAA
>PVJC01037603.1:0-17145 GCA_004026665.1 Murina feae
GGGGGGGGAGCTGGTCAAATCCGTTCCCCAGATGTCATGAAAGGAGGGTCTTATGAAGAAGGATTCTCAGAAGGAAACCGGGTATGAACACAGCCCTGAACTGTACCTGACTCGTGCTTGCATGTCCAGGGCCATGCCGAGTGTGAGCCTCCCCGATGCACCACCGTTATCGCCTTAGCAACCTGCACGCCCTGGGGGGAAGGGGCTGAGCCATGGGCGCAGCTGAGCCCACTCCAGGGCTGTTCCGCTGGCCGCGTCCAGTTCCAGGCGGGCTGACAAGCCGTCAGGGAGCCTGTTTAAAGCCACGCTCAGAGCAGGCGGGAGGAGTTTCTTTCTTTCTCTTTTTAAAATATATTTTTATTGATTTCAGAGAAGAAGAGAGAGGGGTAGAGAGATGGAAACATCAGTGATGCGAGAGAATCATTTCTTAATAAGAACTCCTTTTCCAAAAATGCTAAGTTTATCTCAAACTCACCAAAGGGTAAGGGGTGGGGACGACAACACGAAAGAGGGTCTAGAAGCTCCGTTCCAGGCCCAACGGCTGTTTCTGGGGAAGGAGGCGTTCGCAGCCGAGCTCCCGGAGGGAGGGCTGGCCACAGTGAGCAGCCAGATCCCCACCTCACAGGCGGAATCCAGGCTCCGAGAGGGACTCCATGCTCCGGTTCCCGCAGGTGATGGCGGGGGTCACACCTGACCGCGGAGTGCACTGGGCAGAGGTACTTCACCTCTCTGTCCCGATTCTTCAGATTAAAATAATATGTGGCTTCCCCAGCCCAGGGTCCCAGTGCCAACAATCCTCCCTAACTAAGCAATGAACAAGTCCCCACAGTGGACATTGTCAGGCTGGCCTCACCACCGCTGTGGCTGGGATCTGAGCTAAGTCACATAGTATGGCAACCGCGAGCGTGAAATGGACGCGTGTGGTAGACGGTAAGGCGTGTGCGTGTCTTCCCCTCGGCCCTTCCTCCCGGCCACGCGCACGGGCAGCCGCCCCCCCTGGTGCTGCCTCGCCTCCTGCCCGTCCAGCTCGCTTGGTCAGCACTCCACAGGACTGACCGCATGGCTCCTGGAACGTCCCGAGCTGCTAGAACGAGGCCAGGACGTGCCTGGAAACTCTCTGGCGCTGTCCTGGCAGAAGGCGTTGCTGGGACTGTCTGCACTTGGCAGACGCGGTCGAGGCCCAGGTGGAAGCGGCCGGGGTGCAGGCAGGCCCTCCACTGCAGAGCCCCAGCCCAGCTCCGCAGACGCAGCAGGTCTAAGCCACACCCGTCACCTCCTCGTCCCTGAGCGCCGGGAGGGTTTCCCCTGGGGAGTGGCCTCTGCGGCCCCCTCACCTGGTGCAGCTCGAGTCACCTACACAGGACATGCCAGGTGGCGTCGACAGGTGCCCTGGCCTCCTCAGGGAAGCCTGGAAAAACCCAGGAAGCAGGGAACCAGGCCACGGTCCCGAGGGCTCAAGCTGGGCCTTCTCTGCCACCCTCCAATAAAGGGTGCCATGCCGCTGCTCTCCCAGAGATGCAGAAGGCAGGGGGCGAGCGCGATTGGGGGGGTCAGGAACCCGGGGGCCCAGTCCAGGCCTTGCCTCCCACCCACTGCTTATGGCCTCGAGCAAAACCACTTCTGCTCCCTGGGCCTCGGTCTCCTCACCTGTAAGGGAAGGGTTTGGAGCCCCATCATGGGGGCCTGTGGCAATACTTGCTTTCCGTGGCATCATATGACCTCTCACCGCACAAAGTCCCTGACACAGGCCTCCCAGGAGCCCCGAAAAGGGTTTAAGACAAAACCACCAGCAGGAGCAGATCCACCTCTCACCTCCTGGGGGAGCCCTCCCTGCCCTCCCCCAGGGCTCCCCAAGGAGGCAGCTTTGGCTGGCTGCTCACTGGACTCACCTGAAAGAAAGGTTAAACCCGGGACCGAGCGGAGAGACTCAGCGTCTCGCCTGGCTGTGAGGCGAGGCGCTGTCCAGACCCTGAATGAGGCCGTGAAAACAATAGCCGCCGAGGCCCACATCATGAGTTACTCAGTTCCCCTGGTTCACCAGGTCACAAGGGAACATGACAAAAGCCACCATTCATCACAGCTGCGCTGCAGGCCAAGTTCAGGTCCTTGGGTCCCGGCAGCCTCACCTCCACACCAGCAAACAGAAGGGGCAACGCACACAGCTCTCTAGCGCCTCGGGGTCCAGGCAGTGAGCTCGAGAGAGAATGAACCCAGGAACAGACAGGAAAGCTGGGCCGCCTTGGAGGAGGCCCTTAGTCTTGCAAGCCGGTTTTTAAGGGCTCAGCCATTTTGCTAGCCAGTGACCTCACATCAGTAGCTCGAAACGATCTACAGTGGGAGTATTTACACTAGAGAAATAGGCAAACGCTGACTATCAGGGATTTCTTTTCTTCCCCAGAGAGCCGGCGGTTTAGCATTGAGCAGCACACTGTTGCAACAGGTAACACAACGAAAGTCAGCTTGTTGTTGCTTCAAACACACCATAACCGCACACACCCGGGTTCACTACTTTACATCAGTTAGCGTGGGAGGTCCGATAGCGTCCCAACACTGCAAAACTTTTCATTTCTACATGTACTGAGACTTAGGACGTGCCAGGCCCCAAGTGGTGGAGGTGTGAGAAAGGGCACACGGCGAGCTGCTCTGAAGGGAGCAGGTCCAAGTCCGCGCCACTGGGAAGGGCACTATAGGCAGAGAGGACGGCTAAGACACACAGGCATGGACGAGACGACCTCTTAAAATCCCTCTCTAAGCATTGGCTTTGAGGAAGTTTTAGAGTTGTTACATTACAGGCACCACTTATTCTAGCAAAAAAAAAAAAAAAAGACAACGTCCCCTCACCAGAATTTAGCACCAAATTTCCTTTGACTATTTCCAAACCCAAATCTACTTTCAGGAGGAGGAATTTGCCATCCCTGGGACCAGCTCCCCAAAACAAAGAGGATCTCCGAAAGACATCCGACAGCGGCAACACCCCTGGCGTGTCTGAGCCCCAGCTCCCAAGGCGACGACTTCAGGCTGCAGCAGGCACCGAGGCGTCCGAGCCGCTTAACCCCCAGCTCGTCACTCAGGGACGCTTTACAGGAAACGCGGAGCACCAGCTCCCCCCCCTAAGACATGTGCACATTCTGCCTTGGAGAATGCCGACATTTTAATTTCAAAAATGGGGGGGGGGGGTCCTAAAGCTTCCAGACAGACAAAAGGAGGTTGCCTTCAAAGGAGCAAAAGTCAAGGTGACCTGAGACTCTGCAACATTAAATACTGTCAGGCAGTGAAACCAGGTCATGAAGCCTAAGCCAGCCAAGTCATTGTAAAGGTAACAGACCATCCTTCACTCATTCACAGGAGCTCAGCACAGACATCACCCACACACCCTTTTTTTGGGGGGGAAAATATACACACACACACACACACACACACACATATTATTTGAAGGTACATCAACTGTCTAGAGAGCAATTAAAATACAAAATTTAGCCCTAGCTGGTTTGGCTCAGTGGATAGAGCATCGGCCGGTGGACTAAAGGGTCCCGGGTTCGATTCCAGCCAAGGGCATATGCCCGGGTTGCGGGCTCAGTCCCCAGTGGGGGGTGTGCAGGAGGCAGCCGGCCAATGATTCTCTCGTCATTGATGTTTCTTTCTCTCCCTCTCCCTTACTCTCTGAAATAAAAAAATATATATTTTAAAAAAATACAAAATTTAAAGGTGGAGAAGTTGAGGTATTATATAAGGATTGAAGGTGAGCAGCAAACCAGTTAAGTCTAAAAAGTACGTTGTTGTAAATTTGGTTTAAAATTTAATGGTAACCATTTGTGTGAAATTCTAGAAAGGTAAAACTAGTCTGTGGAGAAAGAAGATAAAACAGTCATTGTTTGTAGGAGGGTTTTACTTCTTTCCCAAGCTCAATGCCTTTTATTTCTCCTGTCTCATTGCACTGCCCAGAACCCCTGGGATAATGTTGGGCAGGTGATGGCAGTGGACACCTTTGCCTCACACCCAATCTCAGGAAAAACGCGTTTTGCATTTCACTGTGGAGTATGCGATTAGCTGTACGGTTGGTGTAGATGCTCTTTTTCAGGTAGATGAGGTTCCATTCTATTCCTAGTTTGCTGAGAGGTTTTTATCAAAACTGAATGTGGGATTCATGTCAAATAAATAACTAGGGAAATGCAAATAAAATGCTGATAAGATACCACTACTTACCTACTGGAATGACTAAAATCAAAAAGACTAACCATACCAAGTCCTGGTGAAGATGGAACTCTTACTCGGAACTAGTGGGCGTGTGGTACAACCATTCCAGAAATCAGCTGGATGGTTTCTGTAAAGTTAAGAAGGGCCCTAGCTGGTTTGGCTCAGTGGATAGAGCGTCAGCCTGAAGGGTCTCGGGTTCGATTCCAGTCAAGGGCACAAGCCCAGGTTGTGGACTCAGTAAGGGGCGTGCAGAAGGCAGCCAATCAATGATGCTCTCTCATCATTGATGTTTCTAACTCTCTGTCCCTCCACCTTCCTCTCCGAAATCAAGAAAAAATAAATAAATAAATAAATAAAGTTTAAGGTGTCTATGCAGAAGAAATGAGAGCACAGGTCCACACAAAAGCTTGTGCCCGCATGTTCATAGCTGCTTTATTGGTCATATCCAGACACCGAAACAACCCAAGGGGTCACCAGCAGGTGAACGGTAAACAGTTGTGTAATATTCATACCACACACCACAACAACAAAAACAAACTCTCAATACCTGAAGTAATGTGACGGGTCTCAGAATAACTATGCTGAGTGAAACAAATGAGAACCCCCCCAAAATAGCATATCCTACATGGTCCGCGGATGAGAAATTATTGAAAATGAAAACCATTCTGCAGAGACAGAAAGCAGGTCACTGTTGCCGGTGGCGATGCCCCTCTGGAACACACGGCAGAGGCTTACGAACCGTCCCAGTGATAAAGGGCTGCCCGTCGCTGGGCCGCGTCTGGGGACTCAGGGAGGCGAACGCTTGGGTCAGGAACCTGGGATGAATATAAAGTGCTCAGAGGAGGGGGCAGGCTCACGCGGCCTCTGCTGGCGCCTGTGAGAGGAGCCCCGAGCGCCCAGTCCCAGCTCCAGCAGAGGGTCCAGGGCCTCCTGGTCGGGAGGGACGTGTGCTGCGTGAAGTGATCACCTTCGTGCCTTCTAGAGCCCTCTCACCATGCATTCCATGGCATCCGTTTCCTGAGCACCCTGTGGGCCGACACAGGGCGAGGAGCTGGGACCCACTTCGAGAGACACGGTCCCGGCCGTCCGAGTGGTGTGTCTTCCTGTGAGAATCCCGGGAGGAGACACGGGCAGGGCAGGTGAACAGAACCTGGTGACCCATTAGCCCTAGGGGTCGGGGGACGCAGGAGTCCGTGACGACGGTCCAGCTTACAGGCCTAGTGGGCTGGAAACGCCAGGGAACTGGTGCCAGGCACGGGTGACCTAAGGGAGAGCTGGGCAGGGGCGTGAGGTTTAGTTCGGGTCACGCTGAGACGGATGGAGGTTCTTTGGCCCCCAAGAACCCCTGAGGACCAACAGAACTTGCAGGAGGAAAACGACGCCGGGCCAGGGTGCTTGGCTAAGGCCTGAGGGCGGCAAGGAGCCCCGGGACTTCGGACTGTACCCCTTTGTGGCAGAGGGGACCTCGTCAGGAGTCGGGCAGCCGCCTGTGGTCTAGTCTGAGCGCTGACACTTACTACCCTCTAACCCCAGACGAGCTGTTTCCCTTTTCTCAGTCACTGGCATCTGCGAACTGCAGGTGAAAATACTCTCCTCGTCCACTTCAGAGGCTGACTTTGAAGAACCTAAACGACATTTACAAATTGTCTGAGGCTTTCTAATAAAAGGCGCCAGCCCCGGTCCTCCACCGAACAGCTGAGCTTGTGGTGATGTTCCTGCCCAGAGCCGCTTAGTGGCTACTGGGAGTCATGGCTCTCTGTGCCCCTCTGTGACACCCTGTCCCTCAGGGTGCCTGCTGCAGGAGCCTCTTTTAGAGCCACCCCAGAAGGTGAGACCCTAAGACCCCAAAGCTCAGACTCTGAGGATGAGTTCCAGCCCAGGTGCAAGGCAGAGCAGGAACCCACAGCCGCCTGGACAGCCCGTGCCCTCCGAGCCCACGCAGGCTGGGCGGGCACCCAGGAAGTGAGATGTCCAGTTGGCAGCATGTGCTCCAAGGAGGTTTATTCGTGTTCACATTCTTGCCCAGAACAAGGGGCCAAAAGCATCCTGATGGGGAAGCAAGGCAACCACAGGCTGCCCGGCCAGGTGCCCATGGAGACGGTGATGTTCCTGCTTCAAGCACAGCCCTTTGCCCTCTAAGTCGCCTCTTAAGAGGCAGGGCAGCCCAGTCCATAAGGAAATGAGGTCCTGGCCCCACTGGCTCAGTGGTTGAGCATCGACCTATGAACCAGGAAGTCACAGTTCAATTCCCAGTCAGGACACATGCCCAGGTTGCGGGCTCGATCCCCGGTGTGGGGTGTGCAGGAGGCAGCCGACCAACACTGGTGTTTCTGTCTGTCTTTCCCTCTCCCTTCCTCTCTGAAATCAATAAAATGTATTAAAGAAAAGTTATAGTTCCCGGAGGTGTCTTGTCTTGTCTGACATCTGCTGGCCCCAGACCCTCTGTGTGCTCCCCGATGGCCAGAGTCAGCAACCACGTCTGGCAGAGTTAGCCCCACCCTCACCGCAGCAGCTCCCGTGCTCCTGGAACACAACTAAAGCCTGGAGCGGACAAATTCTGTCAGGTTCCCCAACTGCTCCTCCAGGCGCTGCTCATCTCCGTCGTTCTCGATGACCCAGTCGAAGTCCCCAAAGTTGTCCAGGCCACATTCTGACTCGCCATCGTCCACTCCTGCAGAGGAGGCATGCGGTCAAGCCTGCTCCTTCCAGCTGAGCCTGGGCACAGAGGCCTGCCGGCCCCAGGCGGAGCGCCCACTCTTGGCCTCTCCAGAGCCAAGCTCCCCGCACCCTACGGAGGGTGCTTCCCTCCCCCCTGAAACACCCTGAGAGCAGCTTCAGGAGCCCGAAGCCCCCTGAGCCCTCGGAGGGTTCCACTGACTAAACTCTTCACTTGCCACTTCCTACAGGGGGTGAACTGGGTCATCTGAACCTCAGGCCACCCGGAGGGGAGCGTCCACTTGCTGTGGAGCTCGGGCGTCGCCTGCTTTCCGTCCCTGAGTCTCTGTGTGCCATCCTCACTGGGCAATGAGGAGAGTCCTATCCCCTGGCATCACCTGGTGGGTCTAGTGCGTCTGTAAAGTGAGTTGCAAAGTGTTTAGCGCAGACCCGGCCTGTGGTGAGTGCCAAGGAGACGAACAGCCATCGGGAGGGGTTGTGCCCTGGATTTGAACTTCCCCGAGTCACGGAGGCCTAGGGCAGGAGCAGCCTGGCCTGCGCCTCTGAATTGCCACAGAGCAGGTCCTGGGCTCGGACGCTGAGGCCCTGGCACCGCTTCCTCTTGCTCCCGCCCCCCACTCTGTTAACCAAACAGGAGGGAGTTGCCAGGCCGGCCCTGGCCCACTGTCAGCCCCCACTGGGCTGGGGGTGGGTCCTCGCCCCTCCTCCAGAAGCCCACTGGCCCAGAGAGGACAGCCCTGGAAAGAGTGCCCCCCCAAAATCATGGGAACCTCTCCTCCCCCAGGCCGCTGCCCCCACCGCACTCCACTTTCTAGCCTGGGGCACTCCTGAGTCTCAGGGTCCCTTCTCCAATCCCTCGCTCTCCCGCACACCCTTCCGGGGAGAGAGAAGATGACCTTGAACGTGGGGAAAGGCGGCTGGTCTGCAGGGGGGTGGTCAGCTGTGTTCCGAGCCCTGGGGGCAAAGGCTGTGAGCAGCTCACCTGGTGTGAAGGCCCAGCCCCGCTGCCGTCGGCTCTGCTCTGAGGCCGCCACGCGGACCGTCTGCACCACGGCCCCGTAGGCCTCCCGGAACCACTGGAGATCAGACATCCTCCGCGCGTCACTCACCAGCTGCAGGGAAGGGGCACAGACAGGTGACCAACAGGACCGGCGCAGGGAGCAGCAGGAAAGGGCACTCAGGGTAGAAGAAAAAGGGGGAAGGCCCAGCTCTACTTTGACTAAGCAGGAGCACAATGAGGTCGGGGGGGGGGGGGGCTAAAGAATCAGACAAGTGTACCCCATCCCCCTTAGCACCCAACCAGCTGGGACAGACATCTCCTCCTCCTCCTCCAGGCAGCCCTCCCTGATTGCTGCAGCCTGCAGCCCACGCTGCCCACACTCTGTCACTGTCACACTTGCGTTCGGGGGTCATGTTGGTCATTGCTGTGCTAAAGAAGAGGCCTCAGGTTTTGCAATCAGTTCAGCTACTTCAACACACTCATTTTACAGATGAACAAACTGGGCCAGAAACAGAGACTCCAACAAGTCCCTGTCCACCCCACCCCCCAGCACCTTTTAAAACCTAAATGTGATTTCTGTCAGCTCCCTGCTCTAACCCTCCCAAAGGCTCCCCATCATTCCCACAGAATCCGAAGGTCTCACCCCAGCTTACGAGGCGCTACAACATCTGGCACCTGTTTCGCAGTATCCTGCCCCCCCCCCTTTGTTCCACTGCAGTCACCCGACCCCCCTGCTGTTTCTCAGGGCCTTTGCACACCCTCCTCCCTCTGCCTGGATAAATAGAAGGCAGGCTTCTCGTGGAAGTCTCTGCTCAGATGTCTCCTCCCCAGAGGGGCTGTCCCTGCCGCCCTGGTGTCCTTCCTGCCCCTCTTGATGCTGAAACTTACTTTCCTCTGAGCACTAAGAACTCTTAAAACCATCACTATGTGTTCGTAGGCATGTTTGTTCTCTGTCTGCCCCACCCAGAGTCAGCTCCAGGAGGGAAGGACTCTGATCCATCACTATCCCTGGCCCCTAGTGCACTGTCTGACACATGAATACGCAGGGGCATATGTCCAATAAATGAATGAGTCAACAGGTCCTATAGCAAGAGCCTACTGTGTGCCAGGCGCTGGGGACCGAGTCTTGCCCTCTCAGAGCTTGTAGTCGTATATGAGACAGACACTGAGCGAGCAGCTTCGCCAAGAACTGTAACACAGTGCAGATCAGCAAGCGTCTCGACCTCACCACTGCCCAAACTGGACTCCCGAATTGCTCCCCAAACCTGTCCCTCCCACTTTCCTGTCTCAGAAAACGACAACTGTCTGTCCTGCTGCTCAGAACAAAACCCTTGGCACTGTCTTGGTCCTCACACCCACAGCCAACACACCATTGGTTCGATCCAATCTGTGCACAATCCACCCTCTCTCCTCCCTGCCCCGTTCTGAGCCAGGCCATGGCCACTGAGCCTGACAAACAGATCCTCGACCTGGCTCTCCGCTCCTACGCCTGCCCTTCCCCCGGCAGCCAGGGTGAGCCTTCCGACCTCAGATCACATCGTCCCTACTCTGGTCAAAGCCCTCCAGAGTCACCATCTCACCCAGAGAAAGATCTAGGCTCTTTCCAAAGACCCTGCACAATCTGCCTGCACCTCCTACCACTCACACCTCACCCACAAAGAGCTCCCTGGCTCACCCCTCACCTCCTTCAGGTCTGCTCAAATGGCATTTCATAGAGGCCTGCGTACACCCTCAGTAAAGCAGCAACCCAGCCTTCCTCACGGCCCTGGCTGCCTTTATTTTGCTCCTTTGCATTTATCTCCACTCTCCCTAAAACTCAATGGAAAAATATCCTAGGGTGAGGATTTGAAGAAGGAAAAATCAATGGAAAAATATCCTGGGGTGAGGGTTAAATAAACAAATAGGTGGATGGTCGCTCTGGCTGCTCTGTGGCGAGTGACTCACAGGGGACAAGAGCTGATGCCGAGACCAGAGTGGGGCTATTGTCCAGGGGAGAGATGGTGAGGGCTTGGACCATGGGAGGCGGCAGTGAGAAGACAGAAATGGACACATCTGAGCCTCATTCGGAGAAAGGCAGGACTGCGACACGGAGTTTTCTCAACGCTGCCCCCCCACCCCGCACCCCCGCACCCCATCCTGGCGCACCCCCCACCCCCGGCACCCTTACCCAGACCGGCTGGCAAACGCCCTCCACGACCTTCCTGCAGAAGAAGCCTGGGTCGGCCCTGCGCTGCGCCTCTCCCCAGAGGATCATGTCCCGCCGATAGGCCTCCTTGTAGGCGCTGGCATCCAGGAGCTTCTGGAAGTTCAGGCCGTGTTCCTGCCCAAAGCACACGATGCCTGTGCCCAGCCTCACCACCGCATGGCCTCCCTCCTCTCCTCCACTTCCCACCCCCCCCCACAAGGCCAGAACCAGCGAGGTTTCCCCCAGGACAGAGGCCTGCAAGGGAGCGGGCTCTGGAAATGGAGAAATCCCAAACAGACAGGAAGAAACCACACCGCGGGCACAAGCCTATGCCTTTCTATAAAATTCCCCGTGGTTCAAATTCCAAAGACACACATTCATTCACAGTGAAAAACCTCTCTCCCACCACCGTCCCGGCCCACAGCTCCCGCCCTAAAGGCCACCAGTGGCACCGTCTCTCATGTGTCCGTCCCAGCATGTAACACATCTGAACAGTGTTGAATGCAGTGCAGGCACCCATAAACATTTGCTGTATGGCTGGAAATGTGAGCAGATATATATATTTATAATTTTCCCCATTATTACATAGCATCCGCTATACGCTGTTCCAAATCTTGTTTGTTTCACTTAATACTATAGCTGGGCAATTCATGCAACTAAATTTCTGAGGGGAGCACCCAGGGGTGTGGCACCAGCTGGGGCAGTGATGGTGGTGTCATCCTCTGAGGGAGAGAGCGCACAGGTGCTCACTGATCCACAGCATCAGCACCGCCACCTCCCTGCTCCAGCCTTTCCTGGATGTGCTTTCTTTTTTTTCTATTTCAGAGAGGAAAGGAGAGGGAGAGAGAGAGAAACATCAATGATGTGAGAGAATTATCGATTGGCTGTCTCTTGCATGCCCCACACTGGGGATCGAGCCCACGACCTGGGCATGTGCCCTTGGCCAGAATCAAACCCGGGACCCTTCAGTCCACAGGCTGATGCTCTATCCACTGAGCCGAACCACCCAGAGCTGGATGTGCTTTCTTGAACCTGCTCTGGGGAGGGGCCTGAAGTGAGTGAGGCCAATGGAAAGAAGTGTGAGCTGAAAATGCCCCTAAAAAAGTCCCCCCACAGAAAACCGAGAGCGGGCCACCTCCCTGCCAGCAGTGGTCACAGGGACCCTCCCAGTGACCCAGAGGACAGCCACGGCGACTGCCCACAAGATGCCACCGAGAGCCACCTCCTACCTGAGCATACTGCTCCTTGAGGGGACCGGAGAGCCGGAGGACAGCACAGACGTCCGCTCCGAGCCTGCAGGACAGACACCCAAGCCCAGTTAGCCTGGATCTTCCGGGCCCCAGAAGAGTCACAGGTAAAACAAATAAAACTGCAATGATGGTGATAGTACGGCTAGATTCGTCTACTGCTGGGCCCCTGAACCAGTCTCCCAGCTGGCATCTCAGCCTCAACTGACGTGGTCACCACAACATCAACCGTTCGTTCATCCAGTTCAGTTGACCCAACCAGCCATTTCTTGTACTGAGCTGTGTGCTCACAGGTTCTCTTAAACACTGACATCGTGACATAGGTGTTCTTATTTCCACGTTTCCGATGAGAAAACTGAGGCTGAGGGAGAACCCCCGAGCCAACATCCAGTTCCCGCACCTCGAGGAGGTGTCAGACACTGTTCCAAGGCCTTCACCTGCCTTGTTTCAGTTCATGCTCACAACCTCCTGCTGTCACCCCCGACCCACAAACAAAACCCAGGCACCGCACAGATAAGAAGCGTAGACAAGATCAGAACCCGCGCTTCTCACCTCTGTGCGACTCCTGTGTTTGCAGGGAAGGAGAAACGCGACTTAGGGAGAGGTGGTGGGGGCTGGGGGGTGAGGGCGGGGAATATGCAGGTAGTGATCTCTGCCCTGGGCGCCCCCACAAACTCTTAGAACCAACCCCTGCTGTGCCCAAAAGCAACCGCTACCAACCGCCCCCAACACACACACGTCCAGCCTCTCCCTGCTCCTCTGCCCCCCGCCCCCCTAGCCCACGCGGCTCCCACAGGAAACACCTCGCTTGGAGAGAAAACACGGAGAGAAAGCTACTGCTGGGGACACAGTGAGGTGACGCAGAAAGAACCCATTCTTTGCAGCGACTTTAAAGTTTAATTTCAGTCCTAGATCTGACTATGACTTTGTAATCTGGCAAGTTTGGGTTTTGTGTGTTTTTTTGGTTTTGGTTTTGTTTTTGTTTTTTTGCTTTTTTTACTTTTCAGAGACTCGGTCTCTTCGTCTGTGACATGGAGACACTAATAATACCGCACAGCCCCTCACAAAGAGGCTGGGAGGGTTAAATGAGATAATATGTGAACAGAAACACACAGCGCCTGGCTCACAATCAAGGCTCGGTCCACCC
Source organism: Murina feae (assembly GCA_004026665.1). NCBI lineage: Eukaryota > Metazoa > Chordata > Mammalia > Chiroptera > Vespertilionidae > Murina > Murina feae. The sequence goes on from PVJC01037603.1 coordinate 12,450, forward strand.
CCACTAGCAGGGGGTGTGAGCTGGGCAAGGATGTCTATGCCCCTGGAGTCAGACACGACTCGAGTGTGGTCTTGGGCAAACCCTTTCCCCGTGACTCGGTTTCCCTGTCTGTAAAGGTGAGCTCCCGGCGCTGTCGCGCGGGAGGAATGGAGTGTAAGACGCGCCGCGCCGCAGTGGCAACTGTCAGCCCTGCTTCTCGGCGGGGGTGGCGGTGGGGGCGCCGCCTGGTCTTCGCAGAGGTGGTCGCGGGGCTCTTCAGGTGGACGCGTGCGAGCTGCTGTCTTACCTGCTGACGATCCCCCCGCGCCCTCCCACCTGTACCCCAGCACCCTGCTCCAAGCTCACGCCCACCCGGCGCACCCCGTGCCACCTGGCGCGGGGTTTCCCACCCTCCCCACCCCCCACCCTGCACCCCCCACCTGCTCTGCAGCGCCTCGGTCACGAAGTCCTTCCCGGATTTCCTCTTCCCGCTGAACAGCAGCACCAGCCGGGGCGCTCCTCCCAGCGGGGCCATGGGGCCCCCACACTTGGCCGATCCCTAAAAACGACACGACTCCCAACCCTTAAACGGGGCCACCGGCGCGGAACGGAGGCGGACCCGGTGGAGCGGCCACAGGGAGGGCCCCGCGCGTCCTCCCCGCAGCCCGCAGGGGCCCGGCCGCCCGCACCTGCCGGTCCGCGCGTTTCAGTGAACGTGGAAGAAGTTCAACTCCCAGGCGAAGCGGGCGGACCCCAGGGCGCCGTCCCCGCGGCAGACGCTCCCCCCGCACCCGCGCGCTTGGGACGGCCCGGCCCCGCCCTCCCCGGCGCCCGGCCCCGCCTCCTGGGCTGACCGGCGGGGGCGGGGCCGGGCGCGACCATTTCCTCTTCGGGGGGCGGCGCCTTCAAACGGGCCGCCGCGACCCTCCCCTTCCCTTCCTCCCACGCTGCGAGCAGCGCTCACCGAGAGGGAGCGGAGCCTTTGCAGCTGCGTGTCACCGCGCGTGTGCGGAAGCACGTCTACACGGTCCCCGCCGTGAAACGGGTCTTTCTCCGAAACAAGGGATGACGTCAGAAGGCGGCCCGATGGCGTCATTCTGGGGGAGGGCTTCACCGCACGTACGCTACTTTATTGTTTTGTTTTCATATATTTTATTGACTTTTTACGGAGAGGAAGGGAGAGAGAGAGTTAGAAACCTTGATGAGAGAGAAACATCGATCAGCTGCCTCCACACCTCCCACTGGGGATGCGCCCGCAGCCAAGGTACCTGCCCTTGACCGTGCTACTTTATTGTCAAAAATGTTTTTTAAACTGCAGAGGCCGCCCAGAGAGAAGCTCACATCGCTTGTCCAGCCGCAGCCTCCGCTCCGAGGTGCTGGGAAGCCAGAGCGCGTGGCTCTCTCCCTCCCGGCTCCCGGGCTCCCGCTCGCAGACCATCACCCGGCCTCTGGGGAAGCAGCTCATCCCCGGCGGCCCTACCCTTTCCTCCTCAGTGTGACACCCGCCAGTCCTGAGCCTCACCCGCATGAATGCCCACGGGCTCCTGGCCTCCTCCACCAGCTCCTGCCTCCCTCGCAGCGACTTCACTGTCCGCGTGGTCGGCCCATCCAGCACTCTGAGCGTTCAGTCCCAAGGCCTTTCCTCCCCTCTTTCTCCGACACCAGCGCCCACGGACACAGCCTGGGCCTTGTCATCCTCAGGCCATTCAACCTGCAAGGTCACCTGCTCAAACGCTGCCTGGCAGGGCTTCCTTCCCAGGGCACCTGTAGCCCAGGAAACTACATTGTACAGCGGCTCTCCTTCCTTCCACAGCCGACGAGAACGTCACGTAAGATGTGTGGGGAGCCTTTGGAAGCTGTACGGGGCTGCACAAATGTGAGGCGCCTTTTGGGGGTAGAATCGCTGGTCTGAAGGTTGGGGTGAGACAGGAAAGCAGGGGGCAGCAGGATGGGATATAGACAGCCCAGGAAGGGAGCGGCCAGGTGCTTGGGACTGAGATCAGAAAGACATGCCTTCCACCCTGGCCTGACGAGGGTCCAGAAGCAAAGCCTGAGGAAGCCTGTGCTGGCCTCAGTCAACAGAGAAGTGCCCCCAGAAGTGAGGAACACAGTGACCCCTAGAATCACCTCCCACTACCGGGGCAGAGCATTTTTTTAAATCCTCATCTGAGGATATTTTTCCATTGCTTTCATTTTTATAAAAATATGTTATTGATTTCAGAGAGGAAGGGAGAGAGAGAGAAACATCAATGATGAGAGAGAATCATTGATCAGCTGCCTCCTGTCTGCCCCATGCTGGGGATTGAGCCTGCAACCCGGGCATGTGTCCTGACCTGGAATCAAACCGTGACCTGCTGGTTCCTAGGTCGACGACGCTCAACCACTGAGCCGCATGAGCTGGACTCCATTGCTTTTAAACAGAGTAGAAGTGAGGGTGGGTGGGGAGAGAGGGAGAGGAACATCAATGTGAGAGAAACACATCAGTTGGTTGCCTTCCACACAGGCCCAACAGGGGCTAGGGAACAAACCTGCAACCCAAATATGTACCTCTGACCAGGAATTGAACCCAAGACCCTTCCATTCATGAGCGATGCTCTAACCGCTGCGTACACCAGCCAGAGCCAGGGGAAGACCATTTGAAGAGAGGTTTGCCTCACCAACCCAGAGGACAGCTCAAAGTCAAATCTAGGCATTTGAAGGAAACCTGCCCACTGAACTAGCATTAACACTCCTGGAAAGCCAGCAGGGGACCAGTGCCCTCAGCTCTGCGAGCCCAGGGAAGCTGGGCTTTGTCAGTGCCCCTCCCACCCAGCCCAAGCGAGGCAGCCCCGAGTGGAGGGGCCCAGGGTCTGCCCTTCCAAGGCAGGCCTGTCCCATCGTGGAACCAGATGTCATCCTGGCTCCTGACACCACCGGCTGCCCTTGCTTCAACTCCATGCTCCCGGTTCCAGTATGTCTTCCCATGGTCATTGTCCAGCTGGCCCAAACGGGCCCTCTGCTAGTGCTTGTAAGTATAAACGTGGCTTGTGAGTCAGTCTTCATGTGTTTGATGGCCATTGCTTCTGGGGCAATGGAGCCTGGCAGGTAAGGGACAGAAGGGAGTAGCGTTGGTAAGGAAGTAGCACAACAAGGAAAGAGAAGAGGGGGAATCTGAGTCTTAGGGGAGCTAATGGGAATGAAGCCTAGTTATTCATTCATGCATTTATTCAACATGTATTTAAATGTCCAAAATGTGCCAGGTACCGCTAGAGATGCAACAGTAAACAAAACAGACTGCTCTCAAAGAGCATTCACTCTCACGGGAGACAGGCAATGAGACAAGACAGTGAAAAAGTCGAGCACGAGCGACTTCGTCCCAAAACTGAAGGGAGAACATGAAATACACTGAGTCTTGCAGGATGCTCGGGTATGAGCTGTAACTGGCTCTACCCATGCACCCTGCTGTTGTTCCCTTCCTGAGACACCCACCCAGCTTTGCCTGTGAAACAAGCTCCAACTTGCCCTGTAACACCTCGCTTGTCGAGTCTCCTCCCGTGAGCCTGCCCTGACTCCCCACCCCGTCTGACTTAGATCTGTTTTCTTTGCTCCTGATACACCCTGTACCCACGATATCACAGCATCTTACCCTGCACTATAATTATCCATTTATCCATGTCTCTCCCTCCACATGGCTAATAGGTAATATTTACTGAGCAGTTACTATGTGCCAGACCTTTTCTCGATCATATGACATAAGCACTACTAGCCCTACTTAAAAATGAGACAACGGAAGCTCATTCTAGTTAACAGGTTTGCCCAAGTATTTATCAAAAATTATTGTACAGCCCTAACCGGCTCGGCCTGCAGACGGAAGGATCCGGGTTTGATTTTAGCCAAGGGCACATGCCCAGGTTTCAGGCTCGATCCCCAGGGTGGAGCATGCAGCAAGCAGCCACTCAGTGATTCTCTCTCATCACTGATGTTTCTATCTCTCCTTCTCCCTTCCTCTCTGAAATCAAGATATAGATATAGATATAGATATAGATATAGATATAGATATAGATATTTTAAAGTCATTTACTGGTTTCATTTGACTTTTTTAAACAATTTTAGTGATAAAGGTTGGTGTTTATTTTTTTAAAGTATATTTTGCTCTTTCTCTGCCATCGAGGTGTGTGTGCTTGCTTCCCCTTTGCCGTGTCTTCCCACAAGACTTTCAGGACCAAGAGGTTCCGGGCCAAGAAGCAAGAGCAGAACCGGCCCATCCGCGATGGGTCCAGATGGAAACTGGTAATAGAATCAGGAGCAACTCGAAGAGGAGACATCGGAGGAGAACCACACTGGGCCTGTGAGGATCCAGGTTGCCTGCACCTTTAAATGATTGAAAAGATGCCGCTGTCTGGACAGTTGGGCATTTTAATTGGAAAATTAATGGACTTGTGATTTTGCTCTGTTGATTTTTTCCCCCTGTAGGTTGGTTCAGTAATAAATGTGTGAGACCTTTTTAAAATAATAAAAAATAAAAAATATATATTTATTGGTTTCAGAGAGGAAGGGAGAGGGAGAGATGGAAACATCAATGATGAGAGAGAATCACTGAGTGGCTGCCACACTGTGGCCACCACCAGCCATCTCCGCAGAAGGAGCCATGCGAACAGTTACCTCAGGGACCGCAAGAGAAGAGACCAGCATGTAGCTCACAGCTCCTGCAGCCCTGAGCTCCGAGCCCAAATGCCCA